>CAJUYG010001056.1:0-18306 GCA_910591675.1 Galerucella calmariensis
TTGGGAAATCTACGTCGTTTTGATGCAATGTCTGTACACCCTTCACAACAACCATTATAAATATTATGAATTATTACACTTGATAAGACTTACAGTACCCAATTAAAACACAAATAACAGCAAATGGCAAAAAGGAAACAATCTATAAAAGACAATGGTAACAACAACTATATGACAGCTTTGATGAATTTTAAAATCTTTTTTTCTTTTCGTGCTAAAGTCATTAGCTTCCAGGCCTGTTTCGACAACGCAATTGCAACTAGCGCTTGAGGTGGATGGGTTTGATACCTCATATTTGTATTCAAGGTCATCCTATAAACTTTCACTTATATAGGCTAGACCTTAGATTAGATTAGATTAGCTAAGGGCTAGACTGTTTTGTGGATGGAATCATTTGAATAAAAATGACTGATATGACATAACGAGTACGTTCATAATATATCGATACCTGACAATGTATCTCTGTCAGTCAGACAGGAGTGGGTAAACATACAGCACGACTCTTTTAACTGCGCATGACTCAAGACTTGCTCAAGATGTGAAAACGTGGTTAAAACTACATATTCCATCCACCACGTCAAATTTAGTAGTTGAGGGGCGCATGCTTTAACCTTCTATTCGATGTGACTGAATGTGAGCTGATCAGCGCAGTTGGTAGGGTATTGAGCTTACAACTCAGAGGTCGTAGGTTCGAAATCCGGTGAGGTGCTGGATTTTTTTGTTTTTTTTTAGTTTTTTATTTCTTATTTTCTGATATTTCTATACATAGTTACACTTTGATCAACCGGGTTTGGGCCTGGGCTTTCTTGTTTTTTTTTTAGTTTTATATTTCTGATATTTACATATTTATTTCAATATTGTTATGCTACTACTAAATTTGGCAAAGTCTTGAGTCATGCGCAGTTGAAAGAGCCGTGTTGTATGTTTACCCGCTCCTAGTCAGACGAAGGAGTAAAATGGTGTATAATATACTATTCTTAGACCGTCATTTTTATTAACAATCAAGCCAAATGAATATTTGCCCGTGGGGGAAACAACAGATAATTTAATTATTTGTTGCAATGAAAAATTGCATTTTGCAATTTTGGTTTCACGTATGCCGAGACACCAAATGTTAGTTTAGGAAAAAAAATCCATCGCAAAATGATCGGCATACGTGCAGCGTGTGACTTAAGGGTTGGCACACACCCTTGAAAGTGTAACAAATTATCCTGCATCCCGTATGTATGCATGGGTGACACACAACTGTTTTTCGCCCACCGAATCAGCAAAAGAATAGGAAAATTTACCAAACAGCTTCGACACTCTGACGTTTGATTGAAAAATTAACGTGGAACGTCAAAGTAATCAAGTGACAGATGGTGAAAATTTAATCCAGAACCACTCGCCTGACGGCTCGTGGTTTTGTTAAAAATGTCATTCGCAAAATTGCCAAGCAACAAACTTTCATGACAATCGAAAAATTTTTCCGACAAAATTTTCACTCTCGTGGTATTATATATGACAAAACCATCACATCTACGAAGCGTGTTCATGGAAATGTATTCAATTTTCTTTACAAGTACAACTGAAATTTTTTTTTAAAATTAATTGAAACAAACGATTTTGTGTGTCGTAGTTTTTTCATCGTAATTTTAACAAAAAGAGGATTTTGCTTCAAATATTATGAGATGTGATACTTCAACCTTCATAATATTAAGTGTGTTTTATTCCACATTTTCCATGACTCTTAACCGTGACCTCGCACTTTCTCTTACAATTCCATCCGTTTTACCTGTATGGAATTAGCTTCTTTTATTATAAATGTAGTTGCATATGTTGATGCGTTAATTGGACATTAAAAAACAAACATAATTAACATGTTGAAAATTGTTACGAGTAGTGAATTAAATACATTCATATAATGGCAAATTTATGTTTCCTAAAATAATAAAAATGTATACTAAAAACTATGAATTTTAAAACTTGTGGTATATTTTATAAGCTTTGAAATGAGTTCATAGAAATTTTATTTATGGGGAAAGGAAAAATTAAATTACAAAGGAGATACAGTTCAATGCAAGGTCCGTTAAAAATTCTTCATACTGATATTAAAAGATCTGAGTAAATTATAATATTAGTTCTTCTTGTTCCTCAAACTAGAATAAGTATTATTGATACCGTCAGTGTATTTTTCATTTAAAAATGGAAAAAAGCTACTCACTTTTCTTCAAGAACTTACGTCACCGTACATCAACAATGAATAATAGGTTCAGTTGTCATCAGCGCCTCCATGTCGCGCTTATAAACGCGTGCCGAAGAATGGTCTCTGAAAAACACGTACACTGTTCATACAGGGGTCGCGTGATATATTAGCTTGTCGACGTGAAGGTTTAATGTATGGTTATTTTTACTATGAAATTATCAAAGGTAATACCACGAGTGATTCAAATTTTATCGATAATTTTTCAGAGATACTACATATAGAGGAAACAAGCCATAGTTCGCTTTGTCCGAAAGTGAAATATAGTTATTTATGTAACTAGTGTGTAAAGTAGCCTTTTTTTTGACGAATGTGAATCACATGAGTCGAAAAAAAGGTCTTTACACACGAATTGCATACAATATTTTTTCTACTAGTGAATATTTAATTGAAATACAAAAGTTTAATAGTAATTTTCTTTACGCACTAGTGCGTAAAGAAACATACTTTACGCACTAGTGCGTAAAGTAAGTTAAATTTTTCTTTAGAAGAGTCTTTTTATAATAATCTAAAATAACATCATAGTTTTATAAAAATATTCAATTCCTAAATATAAAATACAATTGCTTACTCTAGGTATAGTCGGGAAGATCTCAATTTAAATTTTAAATGTCAGATTCAATTCACAAAGAAATGTCAGTCACTCACCGCCAACTTATACCTATTTACCGTATTATTTCCAGTACTCAGTACTAACATAATTAATAGGTTAATTCAGAAAATCGAAAACAAAAGAGAACAAAACTTGACTTATCTTTCTGAAGAGAAATCTTTTAGATATTTAGCTTTACCTTTTCTGAATGAAAACATCTCTCAAAAAGTTTCAAAATTGTTTAATAATAAATTAATAGATACAAGGATTTCTTTTAAGAGCACTAATAATTTGAGTAAACATTTGGTTAATTCAAAAGATAAAATTAATAAATTATCAAAAAGTTGTATTTACAAACTTGAATGCAATGATTGTGAAGCTTCATATATAGGTAGAACTTGTAGACCTTTAAAAGTTCGAATAGTTGAACATTTGAGTAGATGTGATAATTCATAATTTTAGTCCTAATCGTAATTCAATAATTTTAAAAGAAGTTAATTCTAAAAATTTTAACAGGTTGGATTTTCTAGATTTACATATTAATAATGGCAAAACAATGATCTTTGTTTGAATAAGTACAAATAAATAGATCTTATGTTCCTTTGCATAGATGTTTAATAGAATAAATAGTATATCCATAAAAGTTCTCTCTATGATGATTTTCATATTTATCCACAACATTATCAGATTGACACCATACAGTTTAGTTAATGATCACCAATTCCAAAATTTTTCCATATTTTTAAATTACAAAATTCATGATTAGTATTTGGTTTTTTGGATATTTCTGGACTCTTGTTGGGTTGTTTGTTTGAATTAGATTTGGTAATGGGTTCTCATTAGATCCTTAATCTTTTTCTGGCTTGTGGATGATTTGATTAATTGGTTTTCATTAAACTCTAAATCAGATTTTTCTCAATGAAAATGACTTACATTGGTTTTGGGATATCATTAGATACATAATTCGACTAATAGTTTACTTTATATTTAAATGGATTTTTGTTATTAATAATTGCTGAAATTTGATTTTACATACTTCATTCTTTGAATGGTTATTGTGTTTGGAGTTTCTTCTGACTATTGATTGGTTATCTATTTTAATTAGATTTGGGAAAGGGTTCTCATTAGACCCATAATATTTTTTGTTTTTGGAATCAGATTTGAAAAATAGGTTCTCATTAGACTTTAAAATCAAATCTGTTTTCTTTGTTTAGATGACTGATTTTTGGTTTTGAGGGGCTACCAGATTACAATTTTTATTCATTAAAATTTGTTATTTGGAACTATGCTCAGACAATTACTTTCATTGATTTACACAAATATTTTATAATTTTCAAATTAATTTATTTGCTTTTGGAATCTCTCTTGACCTATTTGTGAGTTTTCTATTTTTAATTAGATTTAGCAATGGGTTCTCATTAGACCCTTAATATTTTTCGGCAATTTATGATTTGATGGGTTCTCATTAGACCTTAATATATCAAATTTATTAATAATTTATTTAGGAAATTCACATATTTGTTTTGGGACATTACCAGATCACATTTTTTGACAATAAATTTATTTTTATGCTTATGTTGGATAGCTTGAGTTCTGTGTCCACTTGAATTGTCATTTGTCATTTGTTAGTTTCAAATTGAAGTAGTGTCACTTCGTTTTCCGGTCTACTAACACGTGTTCGTGTAGTAGCTGAAGAATATAATTAGAATTAAAAATGTTCAAAATATGAAGACAGTTTAACCCCAATCAGGGGATAATTTAAAAAAAAATTTAAATTTGATGTAATTTTATCATTGTGACGTTAATGTGTTGTAGACATTTGATTAGGTTTCTTGTATCATATCTGACGAGTAAGTAATTCTTTACTAATTTCTTTTCAATAAGTTTCCAACGATTATTGCTTACTTGCAGGTATGGCACTGAAGATGGCTTAATACCCGAAAGCGCTTTGCAATTGTAAATAAAATTTTTTTACACAATGTTTTCTTGACTTTCTAGTCATGTATACCTACTCAGCTATAAAGATATTCATCTTAGCTAAGTGTTTAGTACATTTGTCAACCTCGCTATTTAAGTTTATTTATTTCTCTATGGTTTCTAGTGACTTTTCGTTTTTATGGTTTGAAATAACGTATTAAGAGCTGTTAAAAGTCAATTCTTTGAAAAAGGAAGGTTTTTATTCTTGTTTTTTCAATAAGAATATTGTTTATAATGGAAAACACAGTAAAAAATGCTTGGTCAAGCGAAAACGTTTTTTCATCCAATTCTTCATAATAGTCTTCTTGGAAATCCATTTTCAAGAATATGCAAAATACTTCCAAATCATCCTCCATAAACATCCTTCTTCAAAAATGAAAAAAAACCTTGAAATTGGAAGACGGGAAACGGAAACCCAAAAACAGAAAAATCATTGACATGTATGTCAATGAAAACACAAGAATGTTAGGTTAGAACTCTCCACTTTGAGGATAAGTGGAGAAAAAGCGAGCGATTTTCTAAGTTTAGCTAGGTACAGCTTAAAATGACCAGTTGTTCATGTTGCAAGACAAAACTTCATCAAAGAGCCACTTAACTTTAAGTCTACTTAAATATCAATTGGTGCAAACGGCCATTAGAACTATGATTGTTGTTGTGACTATGACATATATTTGCATAGTTATAGTAGAAAAATAAATTCATGTATGTCGCTTTCTTCAGTTAATTAAAAACGATTTTGGTTAGTTAATATTTTATATTTTTATGTGACCACTTGAAGTAGTGGGTCAATATAATTATTCGCTAATGCAGGTTAATAGGTGTTAAGTATTATCAAATAAATTAACTTATATCGTTTATTAACTGATGCCGGTTAGTGAATAATAAGAAATATAAGAATGAATATTCAAAAATACTGTGTCGATAAAGACAAACCATTTATTTTTCGATATTATCACATACAGATTACGAAAAATTTTAATCGGTCATACGATGAACATTCTTCCAGCCTCTGGAACTGAATACGCCAATCGCTAACTGCCCACAAATTATTCTTCTCTCTCTTTCAAGTAGTTTTTCTCATATTATCCTTGTCGTACTTGTGTAAATCGTATGACCGATTAAACTTTTTCGCAATCTGTATATGTTTTATGTTATTTTGAAAATAATGGAGTACAAAGTGTCGCATCATTTGATGTAAATACAATTCACCCATTCTAATAGGAATACAAATTTATATTATTAACTAAAAAATAAACGATATCGACGACAACTCAAATTCAGTCCTTGAGAAATAAATAAATCTAAGATAAGTATTTTTATAAAATTTAAAATGTCCTCTCCATTATGCAGAATTAGTTATCCAAATGAATGTATTCGAGGGAGAGGTGTCCCATTTAGGGTGTCCCAGTTAGGACAATTTATGACAAATAATAACTCAAACCTGTCGTGATCTTACTGAAGTAGCATTTGCCAACATGGAAATAAAGTTATAGTATCGATTTCAAAACAAATAAACCATTTTGAACAGTTATTTTGAGAATTTGCCTTTTTTTAGCTCGAAATTGAATAGCAGTTCATTTTGTTTCCAAATTATTTTATTGTCATACCCATTGTTACACTTTGTATAATTATTGTTGTTCCACAATGCTCTCCAACGAGGTATCGCAAGTGGGGGTTGTCATTCCAATTTTTGTAGGTAGTGTTTAGGGGGTTGATAATGTTCATCAACTCTCATCACTTCATAGCTTCCATCTCTACCCCAGAAACTGTGTTAAGATCTGCTCAACATCACTTTTCGCTCACGAGATATAGTCCATTGTTAGTTTTAAAATTGGCACACTGTATAATGTTAATCAACAATAAAATAATTGATAAAGTGAACTTGGGCTAGAGTTTAAAGAAATTTTTTTGGATTCGGATAAAACATTGTAGTCATAATTAAAATCGGAAGATGGCAATAGTTTATTGTAACAATATTTAACAAGATACAAATTTTACATAGAATTTTGTATAAGTGATAGAATAGAAACAATTTTTGTCAATGATATTTTTTTCCTGTTATTATTAATTACTAATTTCTTATAAACTTCCTAAGAATCTTCAGGATCACGCTTGTGTCGGTGTGCTGCCATCTACTGCAGTGGTTTCGAAGCCAGGATTGTCGTAATGTTTACTAGCCTTCATTTCGTGTGCACCGGACAGTTCTTTTGGCAATTCCCAATAGGTGGCATCATTATACTCTAAATGTGCAGAAACTTGTTTTGTGAAAGTTAATATAAACCCTGTAATAAAAAAATTTATTGATTAGTTTGTATTTCAAATTTCAAATAATACTAAGCATGAATACAGGATTTTTGGAATGTATCCTCGAAATAATAAATTTTCTCCACGACTAAATAATAACGCACAAATTATTTCTACATATTTAGCTGCATAATGATATAAATTCTTCACACCAGTGAATAATAAAAAGAGTCCACTCTCGTTAGCCAATCACATTCTATTATTATCAGAATTCACGCTAAAATGAATAAATCAAATCGTCTCTTTAAAACGTCAAATACCTAAGAACGCAAATCGCTCCTGACAGCGCGTCGTTTGAAACGTCAAAATAATTATAAAATCATAATTTTACGTATTACCTATAAGAGAAAAAAATGGACAACAGTAGCGATAGTGAATATGCACGCCTCCCGGAATTAATTTCATTTATAAATGTAAGGGTTCCGATTAAAAATATGAGTTACATATATTTTCTCTACATTTTTATAAATATGCTCTATAGCCTAGTGGTGGTTGACTATGGAGCGGACGATCGAGGTTCGATCCACACTGGAAGTATTTTCTTTTTAGTCGTGGTGAAAGTATAGTCTTTTACTTGTGTAGAATGGCTATTATTTACTTTGATGAATCCAAAACTCACTCGCTGCGCTCGCTCAATTTGGAAACTTCATCCGCGTGAATAATAGCCATCCTTCTGCACTCGTTGAAGAATATAGGTACTATTATTTATCAAATTTAAGATTAGCCATATGTCAAAGTAGCAAATAAAATAGACGACAAACCGAAAACCCTGATATACGTCACAAACGATGACGCACACCGAGAAGACTATTGAATATACTATATACATAGATGGCAATATGCGTTTAGAGGGTGAGAAAATGAAGTTACAATACGCCGTTGGAAATTGTGCGGCAGAATTACACAACTTTATACAATAAATAGGTTAGGGAGTCTCATTTTTCTGGCGATTTTTTGTTCTTTTAGGTCTTACCTGAAATTCTGATAATTTATAGAAAAAAATACGTATTTCCGGTGGAATAAAAAGGCAATTAGTGACTTAGCTTATTCAAAAATTCGATTTACCATATAAATAACTCTGGAAGAAATTTCTTTTGGTTTCAACTCGATATTTCGACATTAAAAATATTAAAATAAAATCAGTGAACAGCTTTTGTACGTAATTAAATTTTCTGCAAAGACGTTTTCTTGTGAAAACAGTCTCTAATCAACAGTTTTTTAAGTTGTAGAGCTGGAAAAGTGATTCGCGTAAAAACTCCCTAAAGTAGTTATGACAGGAATAGGTATTGCACAGAATACACCATCCCAAGAAGAAGCGAAGCTTGTGCTATTTCACAATTCATTTTCTGAGTGCGCATGTCTGACAGTTGTCATTTTGAGCCCGTTATCTGTCAATGACATGTGATTTTATTGTTTCCCAAAGAATTTTCTTTGTTGTAAGCTTTTTAATTATTTACATGTTTTTTTGTGTTTTGAACGATAAAATTTGTTTACAAAATTACATTTATTAGTAATGGCGCCAAAAACTTTTGCAATTCGTGGCTGTCATTCAAGTGATGAATGAATAATTGAGAAACACAACAAAACTTTTATATCTGTGGAGAAAAGTTTTCTGTCGCTTCTTTTTTATAACTTCATTGTCACAGATATCAGTACATTTTCTCTGGGTGAAAAATTTAATTCAGAATCTGGTGAAGTGTAACTTTCAAATATATAAATAATAAAAATTTTATATTCAAGCACCATACTTATTGTAATTTTTTATCATCATTTACTGAAATTCTTTCTATTGTAAACTGATACCTATTATAAATATATAATCTATTATTATTGTATTGTTTTAAGACTCACCCTATCCAACATATAGTGCTACATAAAAACATACTTACACATATAATTTCGATAACAATATAGAAAATAAGAATCATTTGGTTAAACAATAGCTAATTATTTTCAATAATGGATGGTACTCCAAAAACAGAAGCTAAAACTTATATTTATATATTTTTCACATTTTTTTTTGTTGAGCTGTTAAATTAACTTTAACAATCCATAAATTGAGTTTTAACAATGAAAACTTTGTCGAAACAAGTCATAAAAATGAACAATTATTATTTGAGATTCTTTGGTTTCACTTTTTTGCGTGTAGTTAACATTTAATTTACATTTTTTTAACAATTTTCTGAGTGTAACTTAATCCGTTATCTGTCAACGTCAGTTTGAAGGTCACGAAATTTTGCTTCCAAAAGATCAAAGGATTTACGCCGGCTTTCGCTTCTTGTTTGGCTGGTGTATTCTGTGGGTATAGTGACATGCAATAAAGCCATAAAAGTATAAGCCGTGACAGGGTCGTATTTACTTTGTTGGCGAATAAAAAAATATTTCCTGAAAACTTTTTCATTTTCCATCAGGTATACCTGCACGGTAAATCTGAAAATTTTTATTGGCAAGTTAAGTAAGCTCCTTAGATCGTGAAAAGAACTATACCCATGTGGATGTTTGAAATAATTACATAATCTTCCAGCTCTACGGTTTTAGAAATAATAATGATGTATGCTATATAAAAATTTATGCTATTATAACATTTTTATTCTGCTTCTATGAGAGAATCCTTTTTTTATCGCATCCATTGCAAATAGACTTTTTCTAAATATAGCCCTACGCAATGACCTTCAACTCAGTTTGTAATTTTCTTATCAATAATCTCATAATCGGTAAATATATTCCATTCATTGTCATCTGTCTTTTGTTGAATAACATCGTGTTATACCTACATATATAGTTAGCCAAGTAATTTTTAGGGACATTTATAGGAATCTTCCAAAAAAAATGAAATCGAGAGTTCAACAAGAATTTAAAGAAGGTACAATCTTGTGAAATTCTTTGAACCGAAGCTGTCAATTATTTCTATTTCAGTGTAGGGAGAAGCATTCCACAAATAAGTTAATATTGAGGAGTCTTTATTGTTAATATTAATATTTGTATAATATTATTTAATCAAACTACAAACATAAAAGTATCAGTATAAAATCCTAAGTTTTAAATTTGAGCATAGTCAGAAGGCAGAAGCAGCTACCATGTTTATGAAAAGTAACATCTCATCGTTGCAAATGCCAGGAAGTGTGTTCGGATTTAGAACAAGTCATATGGTCGTACCTACTTTGACCTTACAAAATTTTCAATTGAGTGGTATTCGACATGACTATTTCACGAGAGAAAAACTAAAAAATCATATGTTTAAATGTTTTATTTATTGCAAACTTCAATTAAACAAAGCCAAAAAAATAACATCATGAAAAAAAATTACTTATTTATGTAAAATGTAGCATTATTTTGGGGATTGTTTTGCATCATAACCTGTGATGAATTTAAGCTAGAAACTGAGGATTCCTTTTCTTTATTTTTATTTTCTCGAAGGTTCTCTATAAGTTGGAAATGGTGTTCTTCATTTAATTGTAAATATGGTTTCAAAGAATGGGCTGAAGAATGTCCTGTAAGCTCAATTACTTCTTGTTCACCAACTCCTTCTCTTATATTCTCTTATATTAATTCCCAATGGTGAATTTTTGTACCATATTCCTTTCTCCCAATTTGGATGTACTGATAAAAATAATCTTGTTGTTGTTAGATAAGGATTGGATTCTCTTTTTTCAATAATTTTTAAAAATAAACGAACGGGACACAAATTGTTGTTAGCATTATTTCTTACCAGCCACTTACTGCCAGATAAAGCTTCTGATCCTCCTTGTGTCGTTTTGGAAAAGATTGGATTATATTCTACCCTGCCAGTAAAATTACCTTTATTATCATATTTTTTTTTAAAGTAATTAATATCACAATTAGCAGCTTCATTTCCACGCCATGCTAATTCGAACGAACATACATTAAAATTTTTTTTTGTAACCCATCAGGATTATCTTCAGAATAGCTTTCTACCATTTCCATTAATTCTTCTTTGGTAAACGCGTTAGAACTTCTTTTTCTGGTTTCAGGTTCACCCTGAAGCTTTTTACGTTTTGTATCCCTGGCCAATCTAGCAAATTTATAGGTAATATCTTTAAATTGATCAATTTTGATTTAAATTCTAGAAAATATTTTTCCTGAACCATTTAAGCAGTCGTATTCCAAAATGTTTTCACACTAGCTTCAGTATAATCAGTTCCATCTCTTTTTTTCATGTTAAAACCATAATCTTCAAGAATTTTTGCTATAACTTGTTCAGAAGTATCCTTTTCTAACGTATAATTACGTGCGTCTAGAAACATTCCAATCCGTTCTGACGCAGACTTTTTTGTCTTCATTGTATTTCGCGGTATACTTTGCTTAATTGCACTCTCTATTTAATTTATTGAATTATTTCCAAATTTTGTATTATTCATATTAATAATAATTATTTCAATTTTTGAAACAGTTTTAATAATTTTTAGACAGTTAAATAAATAAATAAACAACTTAGTTTCCTTAGAAACCACTAACAAAGATTTTATATTGAATTTTATCACAGAGTTATAGAATTTTATACACATAGATTTGATATATTAAACGTAAAAAAAATTTTGCGACAAGGCAAAAAATTGCCAGTTCAAAACCTTCAAATTTTGTCAGTTATCAATTTACTCTAGTGAAATAGTCATTATAATGTGACATTTTGATGCTACTTTTGCCTTTGTTTGGCATCGTGGACTGCGGCTGCTGGTGATACAACGAGGTAAAAAAAATAGTGATCTTCAGTAGTAGAAAGGTCATGGTCTAATAGAGAACAAGATGTGTTACCGCGCACGACCAATCAAAAAAACTTCCAAAACGCCGCTATATTGAAAAATCAGCCAACCAGAAAATAGCGCGCGAAATCAAACACTTGACAAATAACTGAATTTGAAACGAAAACAAGAGACAAAATCTTTATTCAACAATAAAGACACTCGCTTAATGTTCCAATGTTCAGAGATCACAATTTATTACAAAAATGAACGATTACAACAAGTAAGATTTGGTTGTGTAGGTTATACATACTAGTTATGACAGTCATTCAAAACATTAAACATATGATTGGCGATATGGCGGTGTTTTGGAAGGTGCGCAGAACTTGACGAAAATTCTCTATTACACCCCGAGAAAGGCTATTTATGACTGTTAGTATGAATTTAAGTTGATATTGAGTTGTACAATAGTATTATAAAAATTTTTAATATACAATCTGGTATCAATTCTCTAACAACAAGAAGTGCCACCTTAAAAAGATGCATATGAGAGTTTTTTGTTTCCCCTAATTGAATAATTTAATGTACGCCTCTGGCTTGTTTACGGAAGTCGGCCATATTCAGAAGCCACTTTGGTCGATGATTCTCTCCTCTTTCTTTTTTACCTCGTTGTGGTGATACGATATTTAGACATGCCCTGATCTCTCATTTGCCACGACAACTACATGTCAATTAGTTCAAAAAGTCAGAATACGACCCTTCCGAAACACACTGCCAATCTAGCAACTTTTAGCGGTGATATTCAGGTTTTTTAAAATGCTCGTCCTCGTTTGAAAACGAGATATACCAAAAGATCAGTATGTATAGTGATCGTAACAACGATTATTGTGGTCAACTTTCAGTTTTTGTAGTTGAGATAGATACGCTTACACTGCTCATTCTATAACTACAGAGGTGTAACTAAGACTTCTATTGGTGCATTCTTAAAATATTTACCCCAGATAATTTTTTACGTAGATGATGGAAAATTAGTAGAGGTGGAGGGTTGAATATTTTCTCTCTGGGTAAATGCCATGAAGAGTTGTCGTCGAAATAATATTGCGTACTCGAATTTTCATCTATTTTTGACATAAAATATCCTGAAACACAAATTAGCACACAGTTATTTCCCCTTTTATCCTGCAAGTTTATTCTAAGGATTTATGTCAAAGGTAATAGTATAATACCATTATAACGCCATTGGTAGTCATTGGTAGATAAATTGAGCTTTCCAACGATCTTTTTTTTTGGTTGACTGCTTCTTGGTGAGGAAGCAAAATAACGTACATCCCAATGTACATAGGATACAAATTAAAGGAAGTTCAAAGCTCTGCAACGATAAGGGAAAGTCTAGACTTGATTAACAAGCTTCTCGAGAGGTGATCCATTACGGCTGCTCAATCAAAAGCGCAGAAAATGGTTGTGCCAGAAACTGCAACGGAACTTTAAAGGCTCCAACACCGTTCTCAAGGAAATCGATCGCATCCAATCGTCAGAAAAGTGAGTGATTCAGGTTAGCACCTGAGCACCCCAGTAGTAAGGTTATTCGGGGAAAATAGCTAGAAAGGAGAGAGCAGTGTTAAGTCGGACATGTACTGGCGAATATAATATTAGTTGAAAGTATGCAAATCTAAAGATCACATGAATTACTGTATGTGAGATGTTTCGGGTTTTGGCGACATATGTTTTGACATGATGAAAAAAGGGAACTGGCCAGGTAAGACAAAGAAATGTATCTAGTGCCAAGACTATCCCAAACTAGATTTCATACCAGGCAATTAATCCCTGAGGGCGATCTCCTAAACGAAGTTTAATTAACAACCGTTCAAATTTTAACTAGACTCTCGTTTTTATCTGTACAATGTCATGAATGCAGGCCGTTAACTAATCGACTTCTGGCGTTCATTTTTAAAAGGTGGTAGCGGAGTAGGTCAAATGATTGACATTTTAGACCCGCATAGATTGGAAACGAAGAAAAGTAACCTAGCAACAAAGTTGATGAAATATTTTTGTTGTGGTGGACTGGTGCTTAACGCTAAAATATTAATTGAGTGAGTGAGTCAGATATCAATAAATAAATAGTGCTATTAATGGGTAGTTTTATTTATTACATTGAGGGCCGGATTTACAAGAGAGATTTATACTATAGTCTGTACAGAAAGTACGAGGAGTAATAAATCATTCATTTAAGTAGATTTCATAGACGTACCAAAATATATTTCAAGAGGGTATACCGTAAGGTACATTTTGTATTGAACGAATGAGTTGCAGCTATGCTAAAGAATATACGATTTAGGTCAGAGGTAACGGGATGTACTAATTTTAATAAAAAAAGTGATAAAGGTACATAAATTTTAGTAAGTTTGATAAAGAAAGGTAACACAGTTTATTCATAATAGAAAACAAACCAATCTGTAACAATAATTATTTTATATATTTTTGTATATATGTGTGTATAAATGCTGGATATACAGTTTCCAAATCTTGGCAAGATGAAAACATTAAAAGCGGAAGGCAGGCATTCGTGGAAGGTTTGTCGTTAGGTTTGCAGCCACCATCTGGAAAAGGAAAAAGACTTATCATTGTCCATGTTGGGAGTTCTGAAGGTTTTGTTGATGGTGGATTATTAACTTTTATTTCAAAACGCACGTGGGACTATCACGAAGATATGAATGAGGATGTCTTCGAGGAATGGTTTGTTCAAATGTTGGATCTGATTCCAAAAGGGGCTGCTATTGTTATGGACAACGCAAGTTACCATTCACGGTTGCGAGAAGCATTGCCCACAAGTCGTTGGCGTAAAGCAGAGCTTTTGGAGTGGCTTATTTCGAAAAATATTAAGTTTCCAAAAGATCCACTGAGGAAAGAACTTTACAGAATTGCAAAAATAAACAAGAATAAATACAAAACCTACATTATAGAAGAAATGGCTTCTTCTCGTGGTATATCAGCTCTTCGACTTCCCCCTTATCATTGTGAACTTAATCCCATAGAATTAATATGGACTCAGGTAAAGGGGGAAGTTGGAAAAAATACTACTTTCAAAATAAACGATGTTGTGAAATTGTTTGAGAGTGCTGTAAGTCATGTTAGTAAGGAAAATTGGACAAACTGTATCGAGCATGTTATCAAAGTAGAGGTAAATATGTTGAAAATTGACAATATTTGTGATGATTTAATCGACCCTATTATTATTAATGTCAACAACGATTCTTCCTCTTCCGAGTCGGATATAGAATAAAATGTAAGTAATAAATGTATTTCAATAATTATTTCTTTTCATTTTTCATTATATTATAATTTAAAACGTATTTTTTTCCCAAAATACACACCACTGCATTGCGTTATTGCTTATCTGCTAATCCTTTAACAATGAAGAAACCCTAAATTTTGCTACAACTGAAACAAATACGGGGTCGATCTACCTGGTTTTTAGATTTACGGAAGAAATGTAATTTAAAGTAAGAGATTTATCAAAAATTTCATGGTGCTCCCTGTAAAGGTTTTGCATACTTAATTAGGGTTTATTACTCCTCGTACTTTCTGTACAGACTATAGGTATAGTTATTCTGGGAATAAAGTTATACCAGAATTTATACCTTGGTTTTACCAACTAGTTTCAAACTAGGTATAAATTCTGGTATAACTTTATTCCCAGAATAACTATACCCAGTATGAAGCTCTCTTGTAAAACCGGCCCTAAATGGCTTGTAGCTGCTGGGAACAAAATCTGCATTTTTTTATAAATAGTGCTATCAATGGGGAGTTTTATTTATTACATTAAGGGCCGGTTTTACAAGAGAGATTTATACTAGGTATAGTTATTCTAGGTATAAAGTTATACCAGAATTTATACCTAGCTTAAAACTGGTTGGTTTTACGATGCTTTTTTACACCGGTATAGCAATTCTTGAAGTAAGAATTGCTATACCGGTGTAAAAAAGCATCGTAAAACCAACTAGTTTTATTCTAGGTATAAATTTTGGTATAATTTTATACCCAGAATAACTATACCTAGTATAAATCTCTCTTGTAAAACCGGCCCTAAATGGCTTGTAGCTACAGGGAGCTAAATCTGCATTTTTTCACAAGAAAAATGTTGAAAATCATCATGTATCAAAAGTTGTCGAGTTATTCCAAGGTCATTAATTCTGTGGCCTCTATGCCTAGTACCAGAACAGGATTTCTTCTTTTTCAAACGTCAAATCATCTTTCTATGGGGTTTCTGGTTCTTATTTGAGAAAGATTCTTTGTATAGATTTTGTGCAGGAGTATTAGGGGTTCCTTGAGGTGTTAGAAGATAACGGCTCACACCATATCCACTATCTCCCACTAGTATGCTATCCTCTCCAGAACCATTCATTTCTATACGTTGTCGGTAGGTTCTGTCGGTTGACAAGGTCAAAAAAATTGAAAAATAATAATTTTGTGAGGTTAGATTTACCGGAATTAGGTTTTAACCCAATTTTGTCCGGTTATAATATGTCATTTCTAAAACTCTAGTTAGCGTTAAGCAGATATTGCACAACGGAAAATAAACAGAGAAAACTGTTCATTGTACAACTCTCCGAGATTAAAATGAAGTAAAATGATTGAGTACTTAAGAAAGTGGTAGGTATATTATTCCAATGATATTAATAGAGAAAAAGAGGAACCATTGTCTAATATCTCGTTTATGAGGTACTCATAAATTGAATGGGAATTGTGATTAAGGATAGGAGGAACTTACTAAAAGTTCCTGTAACAAAATCATACGGTATATAAATTTTTATTTATAAACAAACCAGTTTTTACTGCTACTATTACTATTAAGTGCAGTTACATCTCACAAGGTTTTTTTCATTGCACTTTCATCTCCAATTATTTATGTATCTAATGATAGTAATCACGGTAAATACATGTCTAAGCTTTCACGTAATTATTCAATACAATATGAAATTTTTATATGCGTCCAATACCGACCTACAATGTTAATTTAGTTTTATGTATTTAAATGAAATAGTTATTCGTGTATTTTTCCTAAAGTCATGAGTAAAATGACCATATTACTGGATTCTTACTTTACGCTCTGAAACAAAAAAAGGAATCCTTTTTGCTCGCTCATCTCATCAAATTTAGTGATTTGAACCATAAAGACGGAAAACAATAAATTTACGTCAAGTTACCAGATAATACTTTACTATCTACTTTACTAACCATTTCAATAGCCAATTTGATGAGATAAGCGAGCGAAATAGATTCCTTTTTTTGCTCGGGATCGTAGAGTAACAATCTTCGGCATTTGTCGACTTTACGATTCCATTAAAATATGGTAATTAATCATTTTATGCGCTACTGTAAAAAAAATATATACTGCTATACATAGCATCAAAGAAATTCTGCTATATCTTTACAACGAACGTGTTGATGAGCAGAGTGAAGGCTCAGTTCATAAGGCTTTCGATGAAAGTGATGACAGTGTCTGGCGTGGTGAGAATAAGAGCGCTTTCAGACGAGACACTTTCTGGCCGGCTACTAGAATCAAGATTCAAGACACAAAATGTGCCCCGTATAAAAAACCTTCCCCACGAGACACTAGTCGTACAATAGACTACAAGCCCGAGCAAATTTTCAGGGGGTGATTTTATACACTACGAATCACATATAATCTTGAAGTACTGTTCGAGAAACAAAGTTTAGGCACTATGCCGAAAAATTTCCGCGGTACAGGTGAGTGCACAGGTGAGTTGAAGTGTAGAAAAAAAGGGGGTACTTTTCGATTACTTTATACATGACGGCACTATTCTCGTTAAAGAGGAAATGGAAAAAGAATGCTCTTAAACTCTGTGCCGTCAAAAAATAGCGGTACCTACAGGCAGAAAAAATTTTTGAAATCGGCGAATTTACCCCCCCCTCCCCAGTTATTCGAATACTTGACGGCGATGATTCAGTTACCTTTGCATTTCCTTTAAAAAGCATAATTCATGTATGCCGTCAAAAAGGGTGGTACATGCGGACAGAAATCGCAAATCAAAACCGGATTTTTACCCCTCGGGGGGGTGGTCACTTAGAATTTGACGGCACCGATTTCAAAGTTATAGTTAACATTTATTAAGCATTATAAACAGTGTGCCGTCAAAATATGATGGTTCATGCAAAAATAATAAAAAAATTACTAAAATTTTTTTAGTAAAAAATTAATTTTTCGTATGAGGTCATTTATTTCAGGACGGCATATAGTTTTTTATAAAGTAGAAGTGAATTATTAAGGTTTTATAATGATGCCGTCAATAATACATGGTACGTAATGAAAATGTAAAATAAAAATAAAAATGAGAAATTTTGAAAATTTTGAATAATTAATACACATTTCTAACAGCTTACTTTTGTAATATTATTGTGGATAGCACTTTTTTAAACATTAAAAAACATAGAAAAATCGATGCCGTCAATTTTTCCTTGTTATATTGTAT
>CAJUYG010001056.1:18706-59963 GCA_910591675.1 Galerucella calmariensis
TTCGTAGTGTATAAAATCACCCCCTGAAAATTTGCTCGGGCTTGTAGTCTACAAGTGTATCTGATTTAATCCAACACTTTAGTTCTTTACGTCAGGTTATGTTTGAGCGACCAGGGTTCGCGACGCAAAAGATCTGACCGTTGCGCGTTACGTTACGCTACGTTATGTTACGTTGCTTCGTTATGTGCCTTGCTTGCGTGCTTGTGCTCTCTCCTTAGTCTCTCTCTCGTTTACGAAGCAGCGATTCATATGCTCCGGCCGGGATTCGAACCCGGGCCGCCCGCGTGGAATGCGAGCATTCTACCACTGAACCACTTCGCAGTGCTGGTGATCTACTTGAATTTGTTCGGATACATTTTTACTATTATTTCCATAATTTTTTTTGCGCGATTAAGAGGTCTAGCACATTTACTTTTCGAAATACAGGGTGTTGAAATTTTGAAAACTTGAATGTTTTAATTCGATAACTTTAAAATGGATGGATACATTGATTTGACATTTGGCAGGTTGTTTTTAAATGTAAAAGGGCGTATTTTGAAAGAAATAGTAGTTTGTGCAACTAGTGTGGATATGATGGCCATATCGCACGAGGACGAAGTTTGAGCACGACGCCGTAGGCGGAGTGCTCAATCGTTCAAGTGCGATATGGACAATCCACACGAGTCGAGCAGCATATTTTTTCTACGATCCAGAAAAAATCTAGAAAATAAAAATTTCTATAAACTGTAATATAACTTCAAATTGAAAATTTAACAATTCAATTTCATGTTATAAGTAGATGTTGCCAGTCGGACTCCCTCATGAAGGGTACCGTACCATTATCTATAATAATGAATATTCTGCTAAATATTTCAAACGTCTACCTGTTAAAAATAAAATTAGCAGTAACAAATTTTCCTCAGGGGGAATCGAACCCGGGTCTACCGCGTGAGAATCTGGTATACTTACCACTCAACCACCAAAGAATATGCAAATCGTTTATGTATATTCCATAACGTCAAATGTATTGCATAATTTTTGCTTAAAAGGAACTGAAGATCCTACCGTGTGTCCCGCGACACGTTCTACCTTTTTTAAATATTTATTGGTCATTTGGAAGCACTTGGAAACGCGTGTCCCGTTTGAACGTACTAATTTAAGTTCATGTATCACGAGTGGTCCGTACACAGACACAGTGTCTGTACACTAGAGGGGGAGAGACACTTCTATGCCGTGGCTGGACACGTATTCCTCATCTGTGTCTTATGTGAATGCGTCTATTCAAACTAATGTATTTTTAGCCGCGCGATACTTTTCAGACACTAGTAGCCGGCCACAAAGTCTTTCGCCTGAAAGCGCTCTAACAGCCTTATATTCACCTGTAAATGAAGGCAAAAATGCAGTTTTTACCAGAAAATCAAAATCTGGTTGGATACCTGTCATCATTTATGTTGAGAAAAGAGTATGCCCACTAACGTTCCGGACGTTCCTCGCTATAGAGATACCAATACATGAATACTTCCAAAACATCCAAAACTGAAAGTTAGCTATTGCTAAAAGGCTTGGGTTGAACATTTTTCCAAGAAGCTGTCAACAAGACATTCCTGTTTCATCGGAGGTACTTTTCTTAAAAATATTCCACATTAGCTATCATATGAACTGATGTGATAGTAGTGAACCAAGCTGCAGCAATTTTGTTCCAGTGCTTCCTAGAAGTGCATTATTTAGTTCTCAATCATTACAAAGCTACATCAGCTACCACTGAGTCGAGCTAAATCAATGACAACATCGTACCATCCTTTTTCGGAAGTCATTCCTGTCATTTTCGGTGCGTGCTCGAAGTTAAAATCTAAATGGCGCATTTGCGGCAAATCAGTATAAGGTAAATATCATCCGTCCAGAAGCTCTGAGATATAACTTTTCGAAATACCTAGATTTTGTACGGTACCTTGTTGTGAAGAGTTCACTGAGTTTGTTAAGTTTCAATTTTCCAAGTAAATCACGTTGGCCAACTTTTTGAAAAAGGAAATGTAACTAGAGCAAACCAAATACATTGTAGCAAAAACCATAAAAACCAAGTGTTTAGTGCAAAGAATGAATTGCTCTTCCTCAGGGCGTAATTTGTGACATTACATGGACTTGCACCAAATTAACCGTGCAATGTTGTGCCTAAGAGTTGATGAGACACGAGGTGGATAGCCGAAGAATCGTCATCTACTCCGACAGCCAAGCAGCACTTAAGGCGATAAGCTCATATTGGACAACGTCAAATTTGGTGTTGGAGTGTCGCAAGGCCCTCAACAGACTAGGTAGTCATAATAGTGACCCTAGCCTGGGTGCCAGATCACCAAGGAAAGAAAGGCAATGAAAAGGCCGATGAATAAGCCAAGCAGGGAGCAACGGAGGTCATAATAGGGCGAGAACCTATCTGTGGAAGCCTAAGTGAAGAGAGCATCCACAAATGGACTAGGTGTCGCGCTGGTGATACGAAGCCCCATGACAAAGGCACGCTGAATTGTTTCTTAAAAGCCATTCGGCCAAACTGTCACACGACCTACTATGTCAAAGTCGAGAAACAACGAGGATGATGGAAATGCTGACCAGACATTGTATAGGCTGAGGAAACATATGCACACAATTATTGGCCTAGCAGATGACAGCCTATGCAGGTTCTGCCAGGAAGAATGACGAAACCACGTAGCACATACTATGTGAGTGCGAAGGCTTGAGTGCGGTTTCACTCACTCGGAGAAGAAAAGCCGAGGGCTGAGAGCTTCCCAAGGGAGACGGTATCCAGGCTAATAAAAAGAAGAAAGCTAGATATCGAGTTCTAAATATAGGGAGTACCACAATAGATCTGCAAAGGTCGCAGTGGGATAGGACAAAGAGCCAATCCAATTCTAATCTAATCCATATCTATAAATTAACGTGGTGGTTTTCACCTAATTATAATTCTTACATGTCGCTTTTTGGTCGGATATACTTAACATCAAGTTTCAACTTGGCGTTGTCTTGATGTTTTCGAATGGAATTTAAAAGTTGTTATCCAGCAATTGAGCAATTAACCATTAAAAAATCTATACCATAGAAAATGGACTTCTGACTGGCACTGTATATTAAAACATAAATATTTACTGGATTAATCGGTTAATTCGATTGATAATTAACCTTTATGTATGTAAAGCAAAAAAAACATATTTAAATGTCCGATATATTGTAATTTCTCATTTATTTTATAGCTGTTATTGTTTAATTCAATTCTTAAGTGCGTCATGAAATACATTGCTATAGCTATATTATCCATCACTATATTTTTTAGCACTGTGTTTGCAATCCAGTTCTGTGAGTATATGTTTCATTATGTTGCACATGTATTTTAGTGTGGAATGTAAATGTTTAGCAAGATTTTTCCTTTCAGTAAGCTTATTTTCATATTTTTCAACATCGTTTCATATTGAAGAAATAAAAAAAATTTGAAATTTTTGCCAAAACTTTATTCAAAATTAAAAAATAACGTAAAGCCTTATAGCAAAATAAAGAAATCAATTTAACTGTTATTTAATGCATACTGAAACTTATAGAACATGAAACATAATGATTAAAAATAGAAGGCATTTTACTTTGTTGGTGATGTACTTCTTGATCTATATATTATTGGAAATCAACGGAGCTTCACTTAGTATGGAACTAATTGAAGCTGAAGTAGCAGCTAACGTTGGAGCATTTCTTCGCACTTTATTTTGTATTTACAACCTACCTCTATGATAATAATGTTGAATATGATAATAAAATGTGAATGAATAAAAAAAACCAATCGTGCAAAAAATAGCGTAGGATATACGTGCCGGATGTTTTCTTTCACCTTTAGGCTATTTAGACTATTATTTCAAATTGAAAAATTTCACTTGAAACATGTTAGGAAGTGAAGCTGTAGTTTTGTGCTTGTTGCAGCTGAATTATTCAATGTATGCAGCTGGTCCAATCCTAAGTTTAAAGACTGTTTGAGAATCTCCATTGAAAATGGAATTAAAAGAATAGGATCTCAAGGTAAGTTCTAATAATGCAAAGTACACAACTACAAGAAAAAGTAGTTCGAATGATGAGGGTCTTAATTTTGTTGAGTTTTGTATCCCGTGAAACGTGAATTGCATACTCATTATCAACATCATTATCATGCCATCAATCCTGCTACTTTTTTGTTGTCAGTTCTGGCAGTCTTTCAATTTTCTTCACTCTATGCTATCCCTACATGTAACATCTCACTCTTCTTTCAATTTCCTTTGCGTCTCCTATTACTTTCCTGGACTTTCTCTCTTTCTAGGTCAGATGGAAATCTAGTTATTTTCCCAATAATTCCTGTCATTCTCGTTCCAAAATATGCCCTGTCCATTGAAGCCACCATTTTATCACATTTTCTCCTTCAAGCACCCACTCTACTTCTTCATTTTGTGACAAAATATTATTGGTAAACCTACCAGAAATTTTAAAGTTGGGCTATGATGGCAAAAAACTTGAGTCTAGTTTGGATACCCCAAAATCAATTCTCTCACAAGACCTCGAGATTATTGAAAACAAGCATTCTGCTTGATGACCAAATATGTGAACCCACTATTGATTATTTTAAATAGATTTATTTGATTTTCTCGAGTTGAATATGAAGCAAGTATATTAATGTGTTTTTTCAGGAATACCAGCTTTAAACGTTTCTCCCATTGAACCCCTTTTTGTTAAACACATTGTATTCGATTCTGCCAATACTTCAGTGAAATTGGATCTGAAGTTTTCTGACGTTAATGTTTGGGGTTTATCAAATATTACAGTTATACAAGCTGAGTAAGTAACGAAGCAAAGTGTGTTAGTTTATCAGTTCATTTATATAATATAATAATACCAACAAGAATAATTCCAATAAAGTAAACTTAAATTTGACGTTTTGTAGTATTTACTTTATAATAATACCGAAGAACTTTTAAGAATACTGAGTAATTTTGTAGCTATGACAGAAAGGAAAATATTTTTTCGTTTGTCAGTAGACATCCCAGAATACTCCAAGTGGGAAAATATACAGTTAAAGGAAATATAATGGTATTGTCTGTTTTTGGAGAAGGAAATTCTGTCGTAACACTTGGTGAGTATATTTGGCTGGCAACAGGCTAGAATGGCAGGAGCGGGTAAACATACAACACGGCTCTTTCAACTGCGCATGACTCAAGACTTTGCCAAATTTAGTAGTAACAACAATATTGAAATAAATATGTAAATATCAGAAATATAAAACTGAAAAAAAAACAAGCAAACCCAGGCCCAAACCCGGTTGATCAAAGTGTTACTATGTATAGAAATATCAGAAAATAAAAAAGAAAAACCAAAAAAAACAAAAAAACCCAGCACCTAACCGGGTTTCGAACCTACGACCTCTGAGCTGTAAGCTCTATACCCTACCAACTGCGCTAATCAGCTCACATTCAGTCACATCGAATAGAAGGTTAAAGGCTGCTTGGAGGCATGCGCACCTCAACTACTAAAATTGACGTGGTGGGTGGAATATGTAGTTTTAACCACGTTTTCACATCTTGAGTCATGCGCAGTTGAAAGAGCCGTGTTATATGTTTACCCGCTCCTAGAAGGGCTACGTACTGAAATATGAAAGGTAATATTATATCGGGAACTGGCTGGTAAAAGAACACCAATTCATTATATATCGCAAAATAATAATTATTCCAACGCTTTATAAGTTTTGAAAACTATTTTTTAAAGACAGTGACCGTGCAACTAAGAAGAAACAACTACTTTCCGGGCTATAGGCACCAACGGATATTGGATTTCACCTCAAACCTTACCTAACCTAACACCAGTTCAAATGGGGATTGACACAAGGTCATACAAAGAGTTTACTGAACATGCTGTTTAAACTGGGTGAGAGATATTTAATGACATATACTTCCTAGTTAGTTGTGTTCTGTTTGCTGATGATACCACAACCTTGGTTAAAGATGCGGAGAGCTTGGAAAAAGCTTGCGGTTCAACAGTAATTATTTCAGGTTAAATGAAACAAAAACCGGAATATTCGGCTTGCATTCAGCAAGCTCATTCCAACTTCTGAACCAGTGAAACTGCTTGGAATAACTTTGGATTCAAGGCTTACTTGAGCGTCTCATATGGATTGCTTATTCTCAAAGATCTTATGACAAATATTTGCTTGAAAGCCGATTAGAAATTGTTAAGTCGAAATATTCTACGTGTAGTTTATGAAAAATATTGAAGAGCTAATTAACCCCACATAGCGGATGGTATGGTAACTTTCCAGGAGTAGCCAGAAAATTAAAACAGCGTTTAGCCTAGAATTATAATTCAATGTCTGTCGAGGCATATATATGAGAAGTAGATGCTGCTTCTTAGTGTCTCTGTTTTTTGAAAATGATTTTTCAAAAACTTTGTAAGGCGTTATGATAGTATTGAACTATCCAACTCAACGATTGCTCAACCTTACATTATGCAATAATCCATTGCTATTGCTGTGAACTAGTTATTTCAATGTTAATTTTTTACTGAATATAGTAACCAATCAAATTACTCAATTTCAAGTCATGTGTCAAATTTCATCCAATCACCTCTGTATTACAGCGATAATACCCTACATGTGGTGTTTTCAGTTTGGTGTTTATTTTTTATTAAAAATTAATTGAACGTCAAACTGACAACTGGATTAAAAATGTCGCGAATATTTGGTATTGCATCTAACGATTCAATTAATTTACCAATTATACTTTTCACAACTGTAGTTTTAAATAAAAATGAATAATATTTGTTTGATTATAACTAATAAATTATTAAACGTTAGATTGACAATCAATTTTTTGATATCTACAAAGTAAAAAATTATCTTATCCAATACTCCTCGGGTCTTGATAAATACTCAAAATTTTGTCGTAGAGAATCCTTCAAGCATGTTGCTAAAAGATAATATACCTCGGCCTGCGACCTTGGGCTATTATCAAGCAACACGCTTTCAGCACTCTCTATGACAAAATTATCTCGGTATTATCAAGACCCTAGGGGTATTAGATACCACTGATAATTTTTTTTCAGTTAATGATGTCATTACATCTACAGTACAAATGGAAAAAGAAAATGGTCTGCAGTGTATTAGAGTTAAGAAATTCGGGATAAAATTGAAACCAGCCCGTCTGATAGTGGATTTCAAAAATATGTTTAACGGTCAGAAGCTGCTTGAAGACGCAGTTTTGGATACTGTGAATGAAAACTGGGATATTGTTTATGGTGATCTAGAAAACGGAATTAATAAAGCATATAGTAAAATTTTAGAGGATGAAGCAATGAAACTTTTTGGAAATTTATGTTTGGATAAACTTTTTATACCTTGATATCAGCATTATATTTATACACTGCAAAAAATTGGAGTTTTATGAAATTATTCTGTTATTTATTCAACTATATAGAATAAATTTAGGATTCCTGTAAATCAATTGAGAATAAATAATTCGTTATACTCGAGTTTGAATTGTACCCAAAAAAGACCCGGAAAACTAGGTTTGAGTATCAACCTTAAGGGTCAATTCTATAAGAAGTAGTTAAAAATTAACGGTACGCCGTTAAATTTGACAAAGTTAACGCTTAAATGAAACTAACTTTTTCTAAATGACTCCACAATATATTTGTAAAAATGTGTAAATTGCAATTTACACATTTTTACAAATATATTGTGGAGTCATTTAGAAAAAGTTAGTTTCATTTAAAACCATATGATGAGTAGATTCCACGAAGTGAGGGTTTATACAGTTAACTCAAAGTTAACGCTATTATAAATGTTTTAATCTATACATAGTCAAGATTATGATCCAAATTTTAACATGTATGGTATCCAATAAAGAGTTTTCCTTTAATACTTTGAAACTTAATATGCATACAGACTAGAAAAAATGGGTTAGAAGATTGTTATTTTTAACTGTGCGTTAAAATTTAACATTTGCTTACAGAATTGCACCTTTAGACAGGGTATGCTTTCCTAATCTAAGGTATCAACCCTAAATTGTACTTTTAAACTGCCTTTGAATCATAGTTCAAACATGTGACATGTTTAGCTAACACAGTAGCTTTATCAAACGGCTGAACGTGTGGATAATGAACATTTTTTATTTTATGCAGTGTATTAATACGGAATTATATGGATATTGACAAAAGTACCTATTAGAAAATGTTTACATGTATACTCGATTTGAAATTGGTTGATAGTAATAAATCATTAAAATCCGTCAAACACGTATACAAAGTGGTCCACCTAAATTGCCAAGTTTTAAATAGTATATACATTGAAAGTATAGACCCTTTTGCATTTATTAAACTTTCCATTCCTATAGATCTGATAAGGGCGTCGAATACAAAGTTTAACCCGAGGCTCGAACAATAAGCGGTAGGATTCTACCTGTGATGTTTTGCATTCATGCACGTGCTTTCGGGTGGGTTTAAGTTTATATTAAACACAATAATTATATAGTTTAGTGAACATTCGGATGTGTGGCATAATTTGTTACCCTTGTATTTGAATAAATATAATACTAATAACAATAAAGCAACCAATAAACAAGTAAATTTGGAAAAATGTTTCTATTTGAAATTCTATAAAATTTATAGTGAGTCATTACATTTCTTCGCTTTAAATTAATCATCATCAGAAAATGATATATCTGAGGGACTGTCTTCTTCCCCTAAATTGATAATAAGTGGTTCAACCGTTTTCTCCAGTAAACTATCCAATTGCCACATTTTTTCCTCCTCCTTTATTACATGCTCTATACATCTTTGCCACTTCCCCGCGTTGACTTCTTGAAGCGCTTCTTCGAAGAGTTTTTGAACATCACTCATTTTATAAGTGGTATTTTTTCTAGCCACATAACCTTTCACATGAGCCCATACCAGTTCGATCGGATTTAATTCGCAATGGTAGGGGGGGAGCCGAAGCACTATTATATTTTGTTTTTTGGCCATTTCGTCAACAACATATTTTTGAAACCGATGTTTATGGGTGTTTACAATTGATAGCAACTCCTTTTTAACCATATTGTCCTCAAATTGTATTTGTTTCTCCACAAGCCACTCGATAATTTTTGCTTTTCGCCAAGCAGTTGTAGGCATCTTCTCCAATCTTCTGGAGTGATACGGAGCGTTATCTAACACAATGACGGAGCCAGGGGGAATCAGCTCTATCATTTGTTCGAAATACTCCTCAAAAACATCAGCATTCATATCCTCGTGGTAATCGCCTGTACGAACTGATTGGAATGATAATAGTCCACTTTCTAAAAAGCCATTGGAGCTACCGATGTGAGTTATAATTAATCGTTTTCCTTTTCAAGAGGGCGGATTTATTCCTGTTGATAGACCGTCTAAAAATGCTTGCCGGTGAGAAGTCACATTTTTGTCTGTCCATATTTTTCCAACTGTGTAGCCTTCGTTCAGCCATGTTTCGTCCAAATCGAAAATTGTTTTGTTTTCATTGTCTTATTTTTCTCAAATAATTACGTCTCCAACACACTATTTCATCTTTTTCGAGCAAATGAGACTTCCGACTATGTTTTTCCCATCTAAAATTCATTTCTCTTAGAACTTTCCATAGTTTATCTCTCTTGATTGCAGGAAAGTCTTCTTTTACTGCCCCTAAAACTCTATCCAAAGTAGGGATCTCCTTATTGAAATAGAATGAATGCACCTTTCGTCTTATGATGGCCTTTTCGTCCTCATCGATCGGTATTGTTCGCCTTCCTGGAGATGGTTTTGGTGGCGTCACGGTTTCTGTCTTTTCTTCCCGCATCAGTCTGTAGATGGTTGCTTTTCCAATACCTGTCATATTTGAACAAAGTTCCACTGTAGAATCGATACTTATTGCACTTTTTTGATATCTAAGTGCATTAAATACATTAAGCAAAATAAAATTTCCACTAATGCTTAGCGCTGATTTCGCAGCTCGCTTAACTGGAATAAATCCTGAAAGACTCTCCATTTTCAAAAATTACCCAAATGTGTGTCCTAGAATACTCGCATTAGGTTTGTTCGCTCTTAAAATGACTCACAGTTTTATACCAATAAGTAGAGGTACCTACCTACCTACCTACCTTTTTCGTAACAACCTGAACTAACATTGTGTATTAATTGTTCCCGGAATTCTCGGCATAATTATTTTTACCTGTTATGACAATAATGATTACTAAATTATTCGGATAAGTAAATAGGGTTCAAACCGGCACGTCAGGTAGGTGCGCCTATGGAATCGGCTGCTAAAAATGATTTATCACTATCAACCAATTTCAAATCGAGTATAGTTATAGTACAAAAAGTATTCTACGTTATAATAATAATCATAACCAATTAAGCAAGTCCAAGATATTAAGTAAATTGAATAATCAAATACAAATAGAGCATATGCCGCGCGGCAACGATCTGTCATCTTCCGTATTCCATAGCGTTTTTCACCTACTTCGCAGCATTTTCTCTATTCTATATCTGTATTCTTTCAAAACCTTTCTCATATTTAAAATCGGACTATATATAACGCATCAACGCAAAATATTGCTTCAAAAGATTGCAATTTCAATATCAACAATAGTGATTGTCCCATGGTAACTGCTCTTCGCCCACGTACGTAAAGTGCATCATGAACAAAAATACCAAACAATTCAATTTTTAATATACTAATATACTGATATATGCGAACTAGGAGGAAAAATAATTCTCATTACAATGTATCTATTTTTTTTTTGTTCGTTTCCTAGAAAAATCAGGTTTTCACTCAAGGTCCAGATAATATAAAAAGCAAGTTGAAATTAGCTTCACATTGATTCACAGACGAAACATGAAGGTGACGGTCGATTTGGTAGTCCTCGCTATAATTTGCTTTTGTGCTGCGGCTAGTGGGTTTGATATTAGTGAGTATATTGTCCAAATACATTTAGATTAACCCTATACGTTTACGAGTACATGTTAAATATTTAATCATCCAGATCTATAAAATTCTGTTTCAAGAAAAATAGTTTCCTTGAACTATTGAAGATTGAAATATTTATTCAGTTAATTATGCATATTTTCTACATTTTAAAATTTTCTGCACTCAATCTTGAATTTTTTGCGGTATTGACCTCTTATGTCTTCTCTCCTTACAGCACAGTTTTTGATTTACTCATATCCTGCCGTATATTTTCAGTTTTTATCAGTTTTTAATTTAAATATCTCCTATCTTTTTTTTCCTGTGGTTTATTTTCAATGTCCTATGAATCATTTCCATTTTTTATGTGATACATTTTCCATTTTTTTGTTAATATTATCAATAGCAGCACAAACTTTTTTGTCACAGAACAATTTTTCTTGTCTGCAGCAAATTTTTTTCTGTATTCTTCCAGTTTCAAACGGTGTCAAGATAAAATACTTTTTAATGTAAATTCCGCACCTCTTCTACATTTTTTTCTTTCTTCGCTAGATTTTTCCACATTCAACATTTTTCAATTCTTGAATTTTCTCGGGAAGGATATTTAGGTTCATTCATTCACACAGTGTACAGTCACCAGGTCAGTAACTGTCTTAAACAGCCTGGAAGAGAGTGCCTTGTCTAACTTATTCAGTAGACTCTTAGTATGGAGGTGTCATTGTGTCAGCCTCCATTTGAATTGGTGTTCCTTAACAGCCAGTTCTCGACTTCCCCTCTTATGTAATCAAGTATTTAGGTTTTCCCCATCATATCATGTGGTTTATTATAACTTTCATGTAACTCATTTTAAACTTTCTGTAACAAATTTCAAATTTCCTGATTCAATATTTTTTTGTTGAAAATTCATTCGGTTACTCCGGCGTATTACTCCGGTATATTATAACTCACTTTTTCCATGTTGAGCGATAATTTTGTTTTTTGATATTGCGGTGGTGATAGACAGATAACCTAGCAGTGATGTCAAAATAATACCGAATGCTTGGCTGAATCACGCATAGATATTGTTTTTTGATGTATGAAAACAGTAGTTTGTACAACTAGTGCGCAAAGCGTCACTTTTTCCACGAGCGCAAATCTGGCGAGTGGGAAAAGTGATTTGCGTACAAGCTGTACACAATATTCTTTCTACAACCATATTTATTAATGAAAGAAATACAGTATTTATATAGTTAAAGAACTTTAGCCACAAGATATTTTGTTTTAATGAATCGAGAGCTCTTTTGAAATCAACAAAAACTGCAAAAAGTTTCCTTTTCCTGAGTCTAATATGGATATGGATCACAGAAATTAAGGTAAAAACATTGTCAATACAACCGCGGCCTTTACGAAATCCTGCTTGACTCTCAGGTAGAATCTTATGTTCTTCCGCCCATTCAGAAAGTCTATGTTGAATAATATTGGTGAATAATTTTAAACATGAATTTAGTAATGCCAAGCCTCTGTAGTTTTCTGGGTCTTCCATTGGTCCACCTTTATGTAACATTGTAAGTAACGAAACAAACCAACTATCAGAAATAATATTGGTTTCAAAAATATTATTGAACAATGACGTAAGATAAATTATCCAATTATCAGTAAGGTTTTTGAAGAATTCATGAGGTAGACCGTCACTGCCAGGTGATTTATTATTTTTGAGCTTGGATAATGTAAATTTCTTCCTTGGTAATTGGTGCATCTAGAAAAGGATGACGAGCATTCCTCTCTATTCTTAGCTTTCTGTTTCCAATTTCTTATTTTCAGTTTATTTATATCAGACATCACACTTTCAAACCATCTTTTTCTAGGCCGTCCTGTTCTTCTTTTGCCAATAAGAGTCCTGTAAAGAGCCATTTTTGTCATTCTTTCTTTGTTCAATCTTTCTACGTGTCCCAACCACCTTTACCTGTATGTTTTTATTCTCGATATTATCTTTGCTTCTCCATAAAACATGTCTATTTCTTCATTTGTTCTCCTTCTCCATCCTTCAGGTGTTTTTATTCCACCGAAGATTGCTCTCAGAATTTTTCGCTCCCAGCGCTCCAGCTTTTCTTCTTGTTTTTTTGTTAAAATCCATATTTCACTTTCGTATGTTACAGTGGGTTTTATAACGGTATTATATATTCTTATCTTCATCTTTCTTGAACAGTATTTTGATTTCATCAGTGACTGAAGCATTCCAAATTTTCTGTTGCCTTTCGTGATTCTTGACTGTATTTCTTGTTCTTCGTGGGCATTGCTAGATATTATTATAGTACTCCCAAATAAATAAATTCATGTACCCTTTGGAAACTGTAGTCCATTTCCCTTGTCGTTTTCACTATCAGATTCTCTCCGATACTTCCAGTATCTCCAAGGACCATATATTTTGTTTTTTCTTGATTAATTTGCAGTCCTAAAATGTTTGCTTGTTCTGCGAGATTTTTTGTAATTTTAGTGAGCTCTTTCTTTGATTTTGCCAATACTGTCATCTGCATACGCAATGCACTTATGTTCGTTATTATAGATTGTACCATCTGCTTTTACTTTAGATCTTCTGATAATGGCTTCGAGTGCTAAGTTAAATAAAACAGTTGATAGCGGATTCCCTTGACTTCACCATTTTCGACCCTGAAGACCGTTGATTTGTACCCATTCCAAGTTATTTTGTTACCAGTGTTCAAAAGAGTCATTTTTGTTAACCTGATCAATTTGCCTAGTACTCCTAACCATTTCATAGCTTCGAAAAGTTGGTCTCTACTAACTGAATCATAAGCCTGCTTAAAATCTATAAAGAGAGCATGTAATTCCGTTTTATACTCATAACAGGTCATTTGAATTTCCTTTAAAGTGAAAACCTGGTCTGTTACCGACCTGTTGCTCCTAAACCCTGCTTGGTACTCCCCTAGTATATTCTCAGCATATTTATTCAATCGAGCTCTCATTAGTCTTGCCAGGATTTTATACACTGAATCTAATAACGCAATACCTCTGTAGTTGTCGCAGTTTGTTTTATCTCCTTTTTTGTGCAGAGGGCTTATCAGAGCTATATTCCACTCCTCTGGTATTTTTTCTGAGTGCCAAATATGCTTTATTAGTTCGTATACTTCACTTATTAGTTTTGCTCCTCCTCCTTTAATCATTTCTGCTGTTATTTCATTTTCTCCTGGGGCTTTGTTGTTTTTTAGATCCTTTACAACTTCTTCTACTTCTTGCCTTGTAGGTTCTTCTATCTCCTCATCGAAATCTTGATAACTTTCATCGTTGCTCGGATACTGATCGCACTCTTCTTGATTGAGTAACTAATTATCTTACTATTCTTATTCTCCTTGTTTACTGATAAAAATTTTGAAAGTCTATTTTTGAAATTTTTCTCTATATTTCTTAGTTTTTTCTCCAGCGCTTCCCTTTTTTTTGGTCTACATACTGCTTTTAAACCTTTCCTCAATTTTTTGTATTTGTTCTCAACATCATCGTCGTGATTTCTCAATAACAGTTGTCTTGTTTTACTTTTCTGTTCCTCTTATATATAATTATTAAATTAAAATAAATAATGAAATAAATACTTTACTTACTTTTGCTTTGAATTTAAAAATTTTAGATCAATAAGAAATTCACTATTAGGTTGAATTGTCAAAAAAAGTTGTCAGATCATAGGTAGCTTTGTTTGACATTTCGGTGCGGGAAATTGGCATAGCGTGTACTTTTCGTGTACTTTTCCAACGGTTATCAAAAGAATTGAGAAAAGGTCTGCTTTGCGTATAAAAATTTGTGTAGAAAAGCGTGTTTTGCATAGTGGTTGTAGGGAAAAATTATCACCAGTTCCGTAACGTGACTATGAAGAATGGTGGTTATTAATAAGTCGTGGGTATAATATGTCAAATCTGAATGTTGCTGATATTGTAAATTGGAAAATAATAGTTGTTTGTATGTTACCTTATCAGAATTATGTAAACATTAAGTTTTACATTATAGGCTTTACAACTATATATTGTAGACGGGAAACTACCGTAAGATGGGAATTTGAACTCTGGACACTTGGATCAATTATATTAACAAGGTTATTTTGGGTATTTATAAATTCACTTCGATAATTACCTACCACAATCCATTGTTCAGTATTTTAAATCAATAAAACTGATAATTGAAATTATGATCATAACATAATACAATATTATAATGTTGTTCAAATGTCCAAATATCTCAAGAACTAAAGGTATCTGAATTATGAAAATTGGCATAAAGGGGTTTTAAATAATGAGATATTCAATGAAAATATTGCCGTCACCATTCTATTTTCGGTTACACCGGAAGTTGCACATAACTTCGTAATTTTTAATGGAAGATCCTGTATATTTTTCAATAATAGAAATATTTACGTTTTTCTGAACATTTTTTTGTTAAAAGGTACTTCCCTATACCTTTTTTGAACCGTTTTTGAGTTGTGATGTTTTTTATATGAAAATTACACTTTTTTACCATGTACATAAAATTCAATATCCTCTAATGTAATGTGAATAAATGTTTAAATTTCCTAAGAACTATTTACCACATACCGCTTTATCGTTTACACTGTGAAGTTACCTTCTTTATCATACATGGTGCTGTCAAAATTGGAATAAAAACGGAATCCACAAATGGTACACCCTGTATGTGATTATTTATTTTAGAAGAATACGTTGCCCACTCACTATTCCCTATACCTATCTCCTGCAGTTTTCAAATAAATTAGCTTTATATATTTTTGTCACAAAAAATCAATTTTCTTATAGGCTATGTGGTATCAATTTATTGAGTTAAACATTCGGTTGAACATTGAACAATTATACAGATACTATCAAAGGTAATAAGGCACTAGCTTGTTAATGCAACAAATGTTCAAAGTGTTGCCCATCAACTTCCAAACATTTATGGACTCTTTTAAACAGATTCTCATTAGTAGCTCTTGATAGTGATTCTCCATCTATTTCGTTAAAAGCGTGGAGGACTTTGTTTATCATATTTTCCTCAGTGGTGACAGGTTCAGAGAATACTTTATTTTTAACATATCCCCAAATATAGTGATCTAATGGTGACAATTGTGGGGATCTTGGTGGCCAGAGAAACGGACCTTTATTAGCTATTCATCTACCATTAAATATCCCATCAAGCAATGTGCCTACTCCTCGAAGATTGTGAGCCGGTGCACCATCTTGTTGAAACCAAGCTTCGTTAGCCTCATTATTAGGTAGAGCGTGCATTGCTGGTACAATTACTTGCCGTAAGATCTCCGTTTAAATTTTCGACATAAATCATGAGAGCGAATATCTTATTATTTTTTACAGCACAAAAAACATTAAACGAAAAGGACACTTGAAATTTACTATCCCATGTGACTTGAGGACTTGAGGATTTTCGTCACTACAGAAGTGACTGTTATGGCGGTTAAACAAACCATTTTTAGTAAACTTCGATTCATCACACCAAATAATTTTTTTTTGGTAAAATCTTCATCTCCTTGGCATTTCATTAAAATCCATTCACAAAATTCTACAGGATGTGAATGCTGAGCTAGTGAATACGAATAAGGGGTCCAATGATGTTTTTTTTTAAATTCTGTAAATTGTTCTAATCGACACCTCTAACAGTTTCTCACATTCCCTTAAGGATGCATTTGGATGAGCTGCAAAATATCCCAGGATGACTATTTGTAAATCCTCATTATCGACATGGGTTTATTTCTTTTACTTTTAAACTGACCAAACTGGGAACAGTTGTGTAGCAAACGTTTTACAGTTTTATGATTTGGTCGAGGCTTTTCAGGATATCTCCCAGCAAACACACGGCAAGTTCTGGATACTATTCTGTTATACTCACAGTGAATCATAATTAAATTTAAAAAATCATCATTTATATATCCTAAATGTGCCATTATTATTTTGTTAAGAGAATAAAAGGCAAACTATTATTATACCTTTTACACAACGGCATATAACAAGGTGACTATTAAACATTAACAATAACTGACATTTGTCAGAATATTCCATAAGCGGCTTGATAAATTAATTTTTTGTGACACAGATGTATAAAGCTGATTTATTTGAAAACTGCAGGAGATGGGTATAGGGAATAGTAATACATATCGATAGTGGACAACGTATTCTTCTAAAATAAATAATCACATACAGGGTGTCCCATTTGAAAAAAAGGAATTACGCGAAGATTGTGGATTCCGTTTTTATTCCAATTTTGACAGCACCCTGTTAATAAAAATGGTAACTTCACAGTGTAAGCGATAAAGCGGTATGTGGTAAATAGTTCTTAAGAAGCTTAAACTTTTATTTAAATTACATTAGAGGATATTGAATTTTATGTACATGGTAAAAAAGTGTCATTTTTATATAAAAAACATTACAACTCAAAAACGGTTCAAAATAGGTATGGGGAAGTATCAACAAAAAATGTTCAGAATAACGTAAATATTCCTAAAATTGAAAAATATGCAGAGTCTTCCATTAACAATTACAAAGTTCTGTGCAACTTCCGGTATAACCAGAAGTAGAATGGTTACGGCAATATTTTCATTGAATAGCTCATTATTCAAAACCCCTTTATGCCAATTTTCATAATTCAGATACCTTTAGTTCTCGAGATATTTTTAATTGACTGTTTATATGCCGCACCCTGCATACACTGTGCTGTTTATAAGATGCGACATATGGATTCCTGTACAAAACTGTCAAACGTGATCTAACTTTTCTACCAAAAAGCGTTCATAAAAATAATAACAGGTTTGAAAAGCTCGTTAAAAAATATGTTCAAATGCAGTTTTAGTTTTTTTGATAAAAAAAATTTATAATTATGTTTAAAAAAGTCGTACGCCATACTGAAAATACCACAACTCGAATCGAACCGCGATACTTCACGTTTAACTTTTAAATTCCCTAAATTCCCTCTATGAATCCGGCTATCTCCTACGGCGTAGGACCTACGCGGTTGAAAGTATTCGAAAGTGGTATGAAAATGGAATTCGACTTTTAAACATAACTATTAATTTTTCATTCAAGCGAATTTGAGAATTTAAGTGCATTTGAACTTATTTTTCAACGACCTTTCCAAACCTATCATTATTTTTTATGAACGCTATTTGGTATACAAGTTAGCTCGCGTTTGACAGTTTTGTACAGGAATCCCTTTGTCGCATCTTATAAATAACACAGTGTGGATATTTACGTTTGAAACCCTTTAATAATCATGTTTAACTTTACACCAGTTCTCTTTACGGCCTCTCTCAAATGGAAAATGAAAAAGAAAAATCCAGATCTATTTCATTTTGACCAAAACTTATTTTTGTTTCAGGCGATACGTTGAAAGTTTGTCATCGTAGTGATGCTCATTTGGACGAATGTTTGAAAGAGAATATTCAAACTTTCTTAAGAACAGTAGGTACAACAGGTCAGTATCAATTTATTTTTTATCCTGATAAGAAAATGGTTTTTTTTTTCGAAAATCTATCAATTCCTTTCAAATATCTCACTGTACCTACACATGCTAGAGGGATATTATCTACAATACATCAACCCCCCATGGAAAAATTTATCGTACGCCTATGAATAGTTTATCATACGCACATGATATAGATACTGTTAAAAATAAATCTTGTACGCCTATGGTACTATGAAGGCACAACACGTCACGTTTATATGATGTCTTTTAGTATTGTTTGGTTGTGATATGGTTGAAATAATACCCTTCTTGGTGTGCGTAATCGATTGTTATTAATGTCCTTTTAACACATTACGTAGAGGGAAATGGATAAAAGGCAGGTCTGTGATTAATCCTAATCAAAATATCACAATAATGAACCGTTTAAATGTATTACAAACGTTAACCCTAATCTTTGACTTACAAAAATTTGATTGGTTGATGTTTAGAACTTGCGCGTAATCTAAACATCAACCAATCAAATTTTTGTAACCAAAGATTAGGGTTAACGTTTGTGATACATTTAAACGGTTCATTACTGTAATATTTTGATTAGGATTAATCATAGACCTGCCTTTTTTCCATTTCTTCATACGTATTGACATTAACAATCAATGACGCACACCAAGAAGGGTATTATTTCCACCATAACATCAAGCCGAAAAGCATTCTTTAAGTCATAATCGGGTTTCATAATACCCTTCATTATAGTCTCTATACTCAAGGATAATACTCAAAACAAAGTAAAGTCGACTTAAGCAGAAAAGTAAAAAAATATGCTCTTTATTGTGGTGAAGTCTACTTTATAACGGTGCCTACCTAACCTTAAACGACACATATTAAAACAAATTGACTTAATTACTACAATTAAAACGTAGTTATTCCGAAATGAATCTACTTTGGAATTCAAGTGCCTAACTTTTTTGATCGGGTAGCGATTTTTGAAATTAATCAGCATTTCTTAATACTGCTGAATGCAGTAATCTTGACTCAATAGTTTCTACAAACTAAAATATGTTATGCATTTAGCATTTATTTTTGAAATTTATTCCTAGACGTACATATATAGGCCGGCACTCCTGTTGTCGGAGTATAGGCCGCTCATTTTGAGCTCTTTTGATCCTTTTTGTACGGTGGATCAGTCCGTGTATTATCCTCTGCTTACTACAGCATGCGGTGTGAGTTCGCCATCTTTGTAATCATCTTCCATTCCTTTCTATCCTCTGTTTTTCTACCCCAGTCACGGATTCTTATTTTCTTTGGGTCATCAATCACTTGATCTTCCCATCTGAGTTTGGGACGTCCCCTGGGTCTCTGGATTGCAGGCTTCAAGTCAGCGATTTTCCTTATTGGATCGTCCTTATTCCTTCTTCGAAGATGCCCATACCATCTTAGTCGTTGTGCCTTTCTATGTTTGACTATATCTTCACCATTCATGTATTGATCTATTTCGTAGTTATATAGCCTTCTGTACCCTTCATTCGGAATATGTTTTGGGCCTATTATCCTCCTCATGATTTTCCTCTCTAGAACTCTGAGATTTCCTTCGTCTTTATCAGTTAGTCTCATATTTTCTCCGGCATGTTATTACTGGTCGAATTGCGGCTTTATACATTTTGATCTTGGTTTTTCTACTGATGCATTTGTCCCTTTGTAGTTTCTGATACTTCCAATACACTTTGTTTCCGGCGATTATTCTTGCGTTGATCTCTGCACTTCTGTTGTTCTTCTCATCAATTATTATTCCCAGGTATCTAAATTGACTTACTCTTTCAAAAGTGAAATCTCCCATATTTATAGTGGCTGCGTTGTCCGTCTTCCTCGAGATTTGCATATATTTTGTCTTCTCTTGGTTGATTACCAGCCCTCTCTTTGCTGCCTCTTTTGTTAATTTATTGAATGTATTCACTAGGTTTTCTTTGTCTCTGGTAACTAAAGCTACGTCATCGGCATATCCTATTATTTGTGTGGAGCTGTGGCTGATCATTCCTTTTATGCCTATTGCTTTAATCACCCCATCTAGTGTTATGTTAAAAAGGGTTGTAGACAAAATATCTCCTTGTCTTACACCTACTTCAATGTTAATATCTCCTGTATTCCCGTCTCTGGTTATCAACTTTGCAATCGCATCCTTCATTGTCATTTTCACTAGTCTTATTAGTTTTTCTGAAATTCCTATGTTCCTCATATCAGATATTAGCCACTCTCTGGTGACTGAGTCAAACGCTTGCTGGAAGTCAATGAATAGTATATGTAGTTCTATGTCATGTTCATAGCACTTTTCGATTGCTTGTGTTAGTTTTATAGACGTACCTACGATAAAAATGCAAATTTTACTGTTGTTACGTATAATCTAGGAAGCGCTGACAAACGAATCAATGTTTGTCAGTAAATGTTATTAAGTAGTGGAGAGAAAATAGACACAGTATTAAACAAGCACAAAACCTATTTTCCACTGTAAATTGATGCAATTAAATATTTGAAGGCAGGTCCAGCTTTAATTATCTTTTTCGAATAACATTTTTCAAATTTAAAGGTACTTTACTCTTGACTAATACTTATATTTTTTGACAAACCTCGTATGATACTGAAAAAAATTGATTTCTGATGATTGTATTCAGATTTTAGAATATGCAGAAATTTTTATGAAGAATACTTTTTTCCGTGATAATAAAAATAAACCAGTCTCCCATATGGTGCGAACTTTAGTGGACACAGTATATAGATACCTCATGTATTATTTTATGAAATAGGTTCAAGACTTGAAAACACCCTATATTTCATTATCACCTTGTATTGTCATGGGTCCTTGACAAGTGTACAAAGTTTGAATTGAATCTGCTCGTTTGAAGCGGGTTTAAATCAAGTCCAAACTTCTAGTATTTAACATAAATATTGAAAAAATATATATAAACCTCTGAGAATTTTCTAACTCGCGATCTCCTGTTTACTAGACGGGTGTATCAACCAACTGAACCAGGCAACAACTAATATATTTCCTCTAGTAGTGGATAAAAGTCGAGTCCAAAGAAGACAGTTACATACAAACACACATACATACAAGTGAAGCTAATATAAGCGTGATAATTTTTCCAGGATGTCCATAACCACAATATAGATAAAACCAATAATTTCCTCTAGTGTAGTAGAATTGGAAGCAAGGAATGAGCTCTGTATATCTGAAACTCTGAAGCGAATGAATCTTATAATTGCCCCAATCCACATACTTTCCAACTGCACAGCACTTCAGAATCCCAGAGCACAGCACCTGGGAGGTTACTGGATAGGAGACTGGCATTTACCTAAGTTGAAGCCTGCAGACATCCTAAAATTCCTCCGGGAAATAGGACTAAGGGAGCTACTAGTTTCTGAGACTCTCCTCAGAAACTTAGTAGAAGTGAGGGGGCACAATAGATCTTTTAGGTCTCAGTGAAATACATACATGCATACATCTTATAATTGCAGGCGTATTTCTAAATGTAACGTTATATTTGACCACTATCATTGTAATATTCAAATATCTACCGGACGGCGAGTAGCCAGTCCTTTTTTCTTATCAACATGTGATTCTCGTCGAAAACCTGTAGCACCGATCGCTTCAAAAGGCAAACTTTTTACATTCAATGTGCGACGAATAATCTACGTTGGTGAGGTTCAGTATACACGGATATTAGTCAAATATTTCAATTCTTCTCTCCTATACAGAGAAAGAAATTAAGAACACACTACGAATATTTAAATTCTTTCTCGAAGCGGAGCATGTGAACAGGAGAGGAATATACAACGTATGTCGATTGCTCATCGCATGGTTCAATTTAATAGCGAGTAGTTAAAATAAGCTTTCTTTCTCCTGTGAACCATGAACCGATAAGGTCAAGAATTTTTAATTGTTGTGAGAGATTTACCTCAAACTTTATCTTTCCTAAAGTGCATTCAATGTGAATGCACTTACTGAGTACCTGAAGTTACCTGAGTTACCTGAGACTTACTTAGTACCTGAGACTTACTAAGTACCTGGACTTGCCTGAGAATTTGTACCTGAAGTTACCTGAGTTACCTGAGACATACCTGAGACCACAAACAGTCTGGAACTTTGTACCTGCCATCAGACACGTGGAAATTCAAGGGAAGTAACCAGTGAACTAATTTTAAAACCAACGTGTTTCAACACAAAAAAAAACCATCATTTTTTTTATATTTTCCTGTGATATTTTTTTTAATCATTATACAACTTGTAAATTTAACAACGTTGTTCATATTCCTTCCCTCCCAACATTTCCGGGTTTGTTGATAGAGAGTGGTGAGGTGGAGAACAAGTCGACTAATATTATTCAGGGTGGCGCCCACTTACCTTTGTTGATTAACTTTAATTACATTTAACTTGATTTATTAACTTATTAAATTCATTTGGTTTCTTAACTTCATTTATTATCTCATTAACTTCAATACAACTTCAATAACTTAAATAAAGTAGGATTACCCGCGAACCGGTAAGACTACTCCCTGAATTAATATTAGTTTGGTCTCCGAATTCACACCTGAGGTGCTCTCCACATTGAGTCGCCGTTGCAATTTATCTTGCCTTATTATTTTAAATAAATAATAAGTAACATAAAGTTCAACTATGCTGTTGAATCGATGGAATTGTATCCAATCCAATACTATGATTATTAACACCTTAATCTATTTTTCAGTCTAGTGCATTAGCAATTGAAACATCCTCATTGCCAGATTCACTAGATGCGGTTCAGATCTGACTAACCGTTCGGTAACTCGGTAATCTGAGTGAGTTCGACATGAACCGGATTGCTCAATATTTATCGTTCAATGTAATAGATTTTATCCAATATTGAGGTATTGGAACCACCAAAGCAAAAAGTGGAAAAGACCATGTCGCCTGGAACAATGATAAACTTTCTTATTTTCTTAGGAATACCGTCATTGCAAATACCACCACTGGAACCTCTGAAAACTGACAGTCTTGTAGCGGATTCTGGAACACCCTCGGTTCAGTTGAATCAAACGTATTACAATGTTAAAGCATATGGATTTTCAAAATCGATCGTCGAAAAGGCACAGTAAGTAAATTGGTCATAGAAGTATTTGACAATAATTAAAGCTGCTATTTAAATTGGGTGATTTGATGCAAATGATTCACTGAAAATTCACTGGACCTTAATTATATGATAATTTTTATTTTAGTTACGATTCTGCAAAAAAAGTGTTGTCTCTCATCACTAGTCATGCAGAACTAAGACAAGAAGCAGAGTATAACCTCAAAGGAAAAGTTTTGGTATTACCAGTATTTGGAAACGGAAGTTCCGTCATATTGCTAAGTGAGTTGTTTTTTAATAGTAGTTTAAATGAGTACCTATGAGAAAAGTTGATGTGTATTTCCCCATGTTGTACATTTGAGCCCCATCACTTCTAAAACAATATGAAGAATCCGCAGAGATATACACTATAAAGTATTGGGAAGACATTCTGGTATCATGGAAGCCAAGCATGTAACGAGGAAGAAAACAAGTTTATATAGTAGCGATACGGGTATACCAAAGCTTGGCTTGATATAACAGGTGAAGAGAGTTGGAAACGGTGTTGATAGCTTGATTGCCACCGACAGATAGTAGAGTAAGATCCCAGAGCGATAAAACATAACTTATTTTCAAGACTAGCTCTGAGACTGAGGAGAGAGCGCGAGTGCCCACGTGCTCAAGGCACATAACGTAATAACGTAATAACGTAACGGTCAGATCTTTTGCGTCGTGACCCCCCAGCGCTCCAACCTAACGTGAAGAACTAAAGTTCTAATAAACTTTATTTATTTTCACATGTCTGACTTTCAAATTTGTTATCAAGGCAACTATTACTATATGTGCTCCAACAGATCCGAACTATACTGAATACATACTGTGCATGAAGGACACATACACATTAGACTGAGACATTGTGAGATGATATCTAGTGTGGAAACCACTTATGGAATAATAGTATATTACGTAACGTGTGTGGTAAGGAGCATTTTACGCACGAATGGAAAAGTTACGCACGATGCCGCGTATAGCGGCGAGTGCGTAATTCCGTGAGTGCGTAAAATGCTCTACAACACGAGTTACGTACTATACTTTACCTACGACCTACTTGTACTTGTATTTTTTATAAGAAGCGTAAGAAATAACAGTTACATAATTAGAGGTACTGGGTAAACTCCATCTCTATTACTCTATTACCAATGAAAGAAACACATTAAATAACTAACGTTTAATCATTAGTAATATATTGTTGATAATCGAAAGTCCATTTTTCAATTATAATCAATACATATACATAGCCCTTTGGGCTTTTCATAGTTAAACGTGGCTATATCTAATGTTTTCAAATAGTGAATTTTGAATAAAATGGAGACGTCTATTGACAGTTGCTAAGATGTTGCTAGGGAAGCCGTGCGATTTACTTTACAGCTGTGCGTTTTTTTTACAGTGCGTAATAGACGTCATTACATTGATACCGACTGTGTGTTATTGACTGATTACAGGGGGGGTCGTAGGTAATAGTATATTACGTAACGTGTGTGGTAAGTAGCATTTTACGCACGAATGGAAAAGTTACGCACGATGCCGCGTAGCGGCGAGTGCGTAATTCCGTGAGTGCGTAAAATGCTTTACAACACGAGTTACGTACTATACTTTACCTAGGACCTACTTGTACTTGTATTTTTTATAATAAGCATAAGAAATAACAGTTACATAATTAGAGGTGCTTGGTAAACTCCATCTCTCTTACTCTATTACCAATGAAAGAACTAACGTTTAATCATTATTAATATATTGTTGATAATCGAAAGTCCATTTTTCAATTATAATCAATACATATACTTAGCCCTTTGGGCTTTTTATAGTTAAATATGTCCGTATTGAATGTTTTCAAACAGTAAATTTTGATTAAAATGGTGACGTCTATTGACAGTTGCTAAGATGTTGCGAAATATTGTTGCGAAATATTGATGAATAAGTTGAACAGAAATGAGATAGCTCTTGGTACCATTCTTTTTGCTGACGAATCAACATTCACATTGAATGCAGAGGTAAACCGACAGAGCTGTAGATATTGGTCAGCAGAGGATCCTAATTGGATGCGGAGACACATACTCAGTACCCTCAAAAACATTTGGGCCGGAATCACAGGCGACCATATTATTGGTCCTATATTTATAGATGGAAATTTGACAGCTGAAAAATATTTAAATATGCTTAGAAATGAAGTTATTCATGCGTTGGCAAACTTATATCCCAACGCAATAGATCCTAGCTAACCGAATGAAAATGTTTGGTTCCAGCAAGACGGGGCAACACCCCATTATGCTTTAATGGTAAGAACTTATTTAGATGAAATCTTCCCCAATAAATGGATTGGACGTAGAGGTACTATTGAGTGGCCAGCTAGATCGCCAGAACTTACGCTGTTAGATTTTTTCTGTGGGGTTATCTCAAGAACAAAGTATGTGCAACACAACCAACTAGCATTGTAGACCTCAAAGACAGGATAACTACAGAAATACGGAATATTTCACCCCAAACTTTGAACAAAGTTAAGAAGGAGTTCTATAGGAGACTGTGCTATTGCCAACAACTGGGTGGAGAACATTTTGAGCATTTTTCAAAATGTATTAAAATCAAATACATCAGGTATTTTATGTATGTGTTTAATAACTGTAAAAATAAAAATTTCTCCCTGTATAATTCATAATTGACCATACATTATTTATTTGTTGGAATCGGTTCATTAAGAGGATTTCCAAAATATGTAAATAACAGGGTGTTTCATTAAAAAAAAAACACGACTATGGTATACTTGCGTGAATCACCCTGTACATTTTTATTTATGTTTACATAACGCACGACTCAATTCAAAAGTTGACGTGTCTCGGCATTTTTTATAATTTCCTAAAATAATGACATAAAGAATTTTCTTCCATAAGTGGTTCCCACACTGTATAAGAAAGAGGGGGGACCGAGTTACTACAGACGTCTCACTTGCTCTGAAACGCATTCATAGTGCTCTTGCACTCATACTCCTGGCTGATAATTTTTATGTTTAGGGGCTGTTTGGTCCTTACAATTATTGGTCCGACTAACGGAATATAACTAAGTAATAGTTGCCTTGATAACATATTTGAAAGTCAGACATGTGAAAATGAATAAAAAATTTTTTTGTGGAGCTTTGGAGCATCGGATAAAAGTTTTGGTCCATGGAAAGTGTCTGACACTGATGGTACTACTCTAGAATATTATGCTGCAAAACATATATAAAAATCAGGCTTGCAAATTTAAGTTCAGTAACTCTCATTTCTAGTTACCTTCCTCACCTGATACCTGCCCAGGTGCACTTAGGCTAGCTCCACAAACACACAGGTATTCAAAGCACACGAGATGCTACTGAGAACCTAACATTTCATCTATTTCAAAATAAGTTATGTCTTATCGCTCTGGAATCTTGGACTATAACAGTGTTCTATTCTACATCCGTACATCTCCTGTCATTTATGGTCACCTAGTTCAACGATTTGATATACACCGAAATTCTATTAATTTAATTCTTCCACATGTCTCATTTTTTTCAATCTACATGTTGGAATTTCCCCAGTGTCCATAGAATATTTTCCATACAAATTCGTAGCAATTGTGAAAATAATTATTATCTATAAATTCTGAAAATTCACCAAAACCTCAATACACTCGTGAAGAAAAGAGAAAATGCGGTTGAATAGGAAGAGGTTTTGCTGGATACATTTCTGGACCTCGAGAGATCATTCAATATTACTACTCCACACTAGAAAGCCGAGACTGCAATGATAGACGGGCCGATGGAGCTTAGTCCACATAGTGTTTTCAACATTTTTAATATGGGAAACAAACATAATGAGAAAAAAGCCTTGGATGGATTACAAGTACAAAAACTTGCCAGATTCAGCATACCACCATAAGTCCAGCAATCCGGATAACAAGATGAATAAATTAGTGAGAGGTAACATTTTGGCCAACGTACCACATGACTTCCATAAAGTACTTCCGCATTATGCCAGATGGAAGGGAATTGAGGTATGACAATACCAAGTGAAAACCTGGCGGGAAGATCTAGTATACAGACATACCAAAAACCAAGAGAAGAACTGGTGATGGAATAGAGAGAAAAGAAAAAAGCTTATGCCAGGAGTAAATGTACGCTATTCTGTAGTGCACAAGAGAAAGTATATGAGGAGGGTGAGTAGTAATACATGAATAATAACAATTGAAAAATGTTGACTGTTCCTAAACATGGAATGTCTCGCTTGGCACTATATTAAAAATACAAAATACATCTCACCAATGCAGTGTAAAGCAAAATATGAAGTGAAATCGGAAACAAAGCTTTATTACCCATACCGCTATTGTGTATTATTTTCAATCATAAAACCGCAGCCATATTAATTCCAACAATTGTTTTTAATAATCTCAGTTCATTCTCATTTTTACTTTATTCCATGAAGCTTTGAATTCATTATGTTCATGGGCGTTTTGCAATCTCTTTTGCTACCACACATATTGAATTTATATTCAGCATTCTGGCTATTATTTAGGTCAACAAAACTCATGGAGATTTCCAAGTAATTGGTATTTCACAACCAGAGTGAAGCCGAAATAGTATATTCCCGTTAATCTTTAAATAATTGGTATAAGTTGATACTATACATCAGCAATTTATAGTTTGGACTGTAGTATATCTAACAAATAATTGAACCACTTTTGTTAAGAACGTAAACAGGTTAAGGGAAGATTATTCAATCGGGAATAATCCAGCTATATCGTTGAACCAACAATTGTTGATTCGATATACCTAGTTAAACAGTGGTTCACTCTAATCTCATGTAGTCCGTAGTTTACAGAGAGAATTGGTCGATTCGGACTTGTCAATTATATGACATTTGGTTTGATAAATATTAATTTGTTCTAGTGAAACATTATGTATTCTGAATATAGTGAATTACTTATTCCTGCCACCTCTATATAAATTGCACTACTTGTTAAAGTTATTGACAATTGGAAAACGATCCGATAATCAAATACTTTTTCTGGTATCAAGAAACAAGTTAATATCAGCTGAAGACAACAAGATGAATAGCTACTGGTTATAGGAGCAGATAATCAAAGTGCATTTTTTTCACTCAGACTGCAGTGAGCTAAGGATAGGGCAAAAATTTTAACCCCGCACTACACGACTAAAGACGGCCAAATAACAAAATCACAATATACAGTGAACAGCCGACCCTATATTGGTTAACGGTTTCTCCAATGACAACAATTAGATAATAAAAAATGCCTGTTCCAGCCTTTGTAAGTAGACTTTAAGATGCAGATCGTTGATAAAGAAAACAGTTTTTCTTGCAGCTAAAGCCTAAGGGGGTTCGAAATCTTCCAATGGACTTTGTCTTAAAAATGTTACACTCTGTTTATATGGTTGGGACAACTTCACTGAGACAAAGCTCGTATTCATAAATTAATAGTCATAGTCTCTTTTTGGCTGCATCATATTTTTGGGTGAATTTCGCTTAGGGTTCTGCTTTATTACAGAAAATTGTATAGGAACCCAAACCATACATCTATCAGAAGAAACAAGAGATGATAAAGTTTATTCTAACGTAGTTAGATATGATGGAAAAGTAGAAATTGGAGGAGCCCATTTCAATCTTAGTAGTTTGTTCAATGGTAATAAGATACTTGGGGACAATTTTCTCAAAGTGATAGATGAGAATTGGAATATTATCCTAGCGGATTTGAAAGAAATTATAATCAATGCTTATAGTAAAATCCCTATTGGGATTGGGGATTCTTATTGGCAAGCGCGTGCGTCTCCGTCAATTGACTGACATTGATATACCCAGTGGCGTTGATATTGTCAGTGACCTTTCAATTTTACTTGGTAAAATAGGTACCGTACGCCATTTGTACGTTTATAACAGGTATGGGCCATGTTTCCTCGCCTCTTACCGATGCCCCGCAGCTTCACACGAACTTGCCAAACTATACCCATGCTTATCTATGGACCATTGATCGTGTGTTTTTCATTTTGTTACGCATATTTTTTGATACATTTTGATGAACATTCAATCATATCATTTTATTACAGCAAATTCTTTGGTTACCCATGACATACACCTAGCAGAAGAAATTAGAGATGGTAAAACTTATTGTAAAGTAATTGTATATGATGCAAAAATAAAAATTGGACGAGCCCATTTCGATTTCAAGAATTTGTTTGATGGTAATAAGATGCTTGGAGACAATATTCTCGATGTTATAAATGAAAATTGGGATGTTATTATATCGGAATTGAATGATATGATCAATAGCTGTTATAGTAAAATTATTGAGAATTACGCAAATATGATTTTCAATAAGATACCAGTGGAAGATATTTTTCCCAGTTGAGATTTTATCAGTTCAATCCATACGTAGTTTAAGTTAATAAACGTATTTGTTATGTTACAGTGTGTTTCATTTGAGCATTTGAGCTGAGCAGATAGTTTGTCCCATAAAAAAACTACCTTTGATTTGGCATGGCACTTTAGAACATTATGTACAAATGCGATTTATTCTAAAATATAATTCTCAAGGATCCAGTCCAGCTGCTAGTCTATACTGTGAAGCAAATGAGCCACTCTTGTTCCTAAGACGTCAATCCCCCCTCCTTTCATACGCTGCATCAACATCTTCTAACCCTTCTAACCCTGTTTACCCTTTGTTTACATCAATGTCTCAACATCATCCTTCCAACACTACTTCCAAACGTAGCGTAAAATCTATTGCCCATCTTCTTCTCCCATTACTTGAGAATACCGACCTTTCAATGACCACACCGCTCCCCCAACCTCATATCCCTCCTTGAACTAAACAACTTCCTCTATTCAATACCTCCCTTACCAAGTTCAATAAACATGAATCGCCCAACATACTTATAAAGAAAGCATTTTTGGAAATAGAAAAAACACCATATTATGTAGTTCTCTATATATACAACCATTAATCGGCTGTCTCTCCCTCGATTTCCTAACCAGGAGAGAAGCTGCTGCCATTAGAAGATTGAGGATCAACCATACCAAATACACATATCTCGATAATTGGTGCTGGGAAATCAAAACAAACACCCTGAAAAATTGATCAAAATTATAATTTTCAAATTTCAAAGCACTGCAAATGCTATGTAGTTTTTTTTATTTCACATATCGAAAAAAAAATAGTATTTTTGAATATTTCAGGAATTTTGTGTTGTATCTTTTTTTCTTTGATAATAATCAACCATACCAGATACACACATGGTTACTTGATGTCCTCTGAAAACTTTCCCGTCTGCCGTCACTGCAATAGTGCTTTAACCGTCAAAAATTTTCTCACAGACTGCCAGGAATACACCATTACATACAAGCGCCTAGACCTAACACCAAACCTGAGAGAGCTTTTAAACTGTACTGCTGAAATCCCAAAGATATTGAAATTCCTCAAATCAACTAACCTCTACCACAAAATATAAACTAGATTGATATTTTACCGAGTATTTTACATGTTTTATGTTTTAAGATAGTTTATGTATTTATAATATATGTCTTTTTGTCTTTTGTACAGTGCCAATGGCCATAGTTGTCGGGGCACTTAAATTCTAATAAAAAAAATTCTCAAGGATGTACGAGTATATGATATAGCATTAAAGAATTACCCTGTATAACATAAAAGTTTATACAAACTAAACCTTTGAATAAACTACTCACCTGTTAATAAACCACCAGCTATTGCAATTGCCACTGTTGTCACCAATCCAAGAAACTGGTATCCAGCTTGCTGTCCCGCACTGCGTACAGTTTCCGCTCTTATACTTCTACTGGGATAAATTTCATAGAGATCGTTAAGATACATGCTTTCTGTTGCAATACCTGCCATGAGAACACTCAGCAGTCCAGATATCACACCAGGCATTCCGTGGAGGTTGTGTACACCACAAGTGTCAGGAATGCCCAATAACTTTTCCATAATTGGCTGAAACATCAAAACAAATTACTGCATAGAAAACTGTCTAGATAAATTTGATGAGGTGGTTAATCGGCCTATTGTGGTCTGAATGAAGAGTACGTACATTCTCCAGCCCGACCAGGTGCATTGATTACTGCATCAACAGACAGGAATGTGGCATGTGTGGAATGCCTGATTAGAGAAAATCGTCGAATTTCAATCAGAGCAATTTCAGAAAATGTTGGTGTGAGTATAGGATCTGTCCATAGTATCGTACACAAACTAGGTTACAGCAAAGTTTGTGCGCAATGGGTTCCTCGTCTTTTGTCTGAGGACCAAAAAAGCTTGCGAATGGGCTTGTCTTTGCAACACCTCACGGAATACAGTCAAAATTGTAATGACTTTCTCTCGTCAATAGTTGCTGGCGATGAATCTTGGTGTCATTATTTTGAACCATCCAGTAAGCTGTCATCGATGCAATGGAAACACGCAAATTCTCCGCCACCAAAGAAGTTCAAAGTTCAACCTTCTGCAGGCAAGGTGATGTTGACATTTTTATTCGACCATGAAGGACCCTTGCTGATAGAGTTAACAGAACCTAGAGTGCATATCAACGCAAACCTGTATAATGAAACTTTGAACAAGCTCCATCAAGCAATAAGAAGAAAACGTCAAGGGAAGCTTTCACGTGGTGTTATTCTGTTTCACAATAATGCTCGGCCTCATGTTGCCAACGTAGTAAAAGAAATGGAGGATATTAGAGCATCCACCCTATAGTCCCGATTTATCGCCTTGCGATTTTCACATCTTTGGGACCCTAAAATTCGTTAAAAAGTAACCGTTTTCAGTCGGATGCAGAAGTACAAAACGATGTGAAAGAATTCTTCCAGCAGCAGCCACAAGAATTCTATAAGCAGGGTATACATCGGTTGGTGAAACAGTGGGATATGTGCCTCAATTGTAGTGGTAGTTACTTGTAACTGTACTTGTCAATAAATTTTTCCTGGACCAAAGATAGGTTTCAATTGAACAAGCTGTTATTTGCAAATCCAGGGGTCGCCATTTTGAAATGACACTAACAATCACCCTCAGAGAGCAAGAAAAAATTTAATCCTGCGGTTATTTATATTGACTGAACTATGATTGACCAACCCCAATAAAACAGTACCACAAAATAATTGCCCATTACGTAATTATTATTTAATTTAAAAATGGAGTCTTCATGCATATTGCTTTGGAATATTACGTACCGATAAGCGAGTGTATCCAAAAACAGAAACAAAACCTGCAATGATACCTATTATAATAGCTCCCAAAGGCTGGATCATTAGATTGGCAGCAGCTCCGACAGCAACTCCACCAGCTAGGGTAGAATTTTGGACGTGAACCATATCAAATTTTTTTTCAGGTGTCAACAAAACAGATGTGGCGAAAGCAGTTACTGTACATGAAGATAAAGCTAAGTATGTGTTCACTACAGCTCGACCTTGTCCTTCTGCTCCTAATTCGATTGCATTGAAGCTCGGCCAGTATAACCATAGGAATACAGTACCTGAAATGGAAGATAATACAGGATTTTCAACCGTAAATGGAGCTTTGTGGCATCACAAGTCGATGCTTACTTCGAATAATACGATTTTAATAATAAGTTTGTCTATATGTTAGTATTGTTACGCGAGCTGCTGCATTAATGTGCTCATTAATAATAAGTTTGTCTATATGTTAGTATTGTTACGCGAGCTGCTGCATTAATGTGCTCAATTAGTGCCCCCAGTGAAATTCCCATATGATACGAGACTATGGCTCCTCCGCCTTATTTTCTAGAATAATCTGGAATACGTAACATCTGGAAAAACCCAGCGCATCCACCAGAACTTCGAGAGTTTTCTAGAACTACAGACGTGCGAGTATAAATAGGCGTTGAGCATCGCAGCGGAGTTAGTTAGTCAGTTAGTGTTGATACTGAAAGGAAGAAATCGCGCCTCGATAAAGTGTTTATTAAGTGACTCTCATATAAATTATAGTTAGTGTGTGTTTAGTGTATTATATAAATTATTAAATAAGGACTGTATTTGAATATAAATCTGTAAATATAAATTGATTGTAAATATAAATTAGAATAAACGTTACAGTATTCTCAGAATTGATAATAATTGGAGGGTTAAATGCAGATGATTGCAAAACTGCAAACTATCCAAACTGAGATGTATTTTGTGACTTATTTTTGCCTCAATACAGTTCTATGCTGGGTCCAGACCAAGCAGACAAAACGAAAACACAATTCTGAAACAAAAACACGACAAACTGGCGACAAAATTTGTCGTCAAAAGGCAAAACAAAATCGAGACAAACTATCCACATACCAGAACGACAAAATATAAAAACATGATTCAGTTGGTGGCGTTGTTGTTGTGATCAGTGTTGGTTAACCATGTGGTGTTTCAATCTAGTCCAATAAATGAAGGCGAAAAATACCGTCAACATGGGCATCTGGTCCAACAAGGAAATTTTTTTTTTAATTTGTACATTCAACCCCCAAAATGTTAGGTGCCTGAAATTTTTGGGAGGGTCGGAAAATGACTAGAGATCCCGAAAATCCGTTTTCCGCCGATATCTCCCGAGCTACGATCCCTAGAGAATTTTTGTTCAGACAAAAAACTAAGAGCAGTTCATTACCTACAAAAGTTGTCCCGACAATTTCTTTCGTCACACCAATATTTTTTGCAAAAAATGGTGGTTAAAAAGTTCCCAGTTTTCTGACACTTAAAAACTGACGCTTCTAGCCTAAAATCTGGGATGAGGGACCCTGAAAATACACCAATTTCTACGTTTAGGCCTCCAGGCATCTATGGTAGATGGCGCCACCTTGCATTTTCGCAACCGCGAAATAATTAAGGCCATGAAAAGAAACATGAAAATGATCGATCTCTTACCCGCTCTCGGGGTCAAAAAGTTATCGATTTCTTTAAAATTTAGACTCTGGCCTGCTTTTATTGGACAGACCAATCCTAGGAATTATTGTGTGCGAAAAGGATTGAAAGTAGACGCTGAAATTACGAAAATAACTTTCCCATTCTTCATTACCGAATACCTCTTCCTACACAAGCGATGAACTTCCACAGACGATACCTTCTCCAGGAACAAATGGTGGTTGTCTTTACTGGTCTTGCTAACATTTATTAGGGTTTCTAGTCTTCGGGTAACCGTTCTAACGTTTTCAGTCAGAGCTTGATCACAAATAAAAACACACGGGCGTACTAGAATCCTCTACAGGAATGAACAATATTTATCAAATCATTAGATGTCATTTCACCCACAACAATATTAATGATCCTAATTAAAAAAATTAAACCTCACCGTGTGCTCCAAAAAAAAGAAGCTCAAGAATTTTCAATATTTCCCTGTGTTTTTTATCAATAAAAATTTCAAAATTTATCATTTAATAATAACAATAAAATTAATAATGACTTGAATTTCACTTTTTACACTAGAATACTACTAATTTAGTCTTGAAAAATCACGGAAGAGATAGTGTTTAAATGTAAAATTGTCAGTTGTTGACAAACAATGCAGCAGAAAGCATCCACGTCTACACGCACTATAGCAGACGCTTACTATTTTGAATACTCTTCACCCTTGATGAATCACCCTGAACAGTGAAAGGTACAAATTTGAGTATACTGTCAAATTCCAAAATACTTCCTACCAGGTGTACACAAAAATAGAGCCAGCTTTGAACATAATGAAATGGTCAAAGCTGAAAGCATCAGTTCACTATTAAATGAAATCTGAAATGACTTAACATTCCAAAAATATCAATGAGAGCTTTTTTAAAAACCTACATGCATACATAGACCAGGGTCGATAATTTTTGAAACCAGAAAAATAATAGCAGGATAAAACCCATTAGAAAAGGAGGAGAATATGATATGATTTAAGAAAACAATAAATTACGGGCAATCCGAGTTCGGGATGTGGGAGTTTTTAAGGGTACATGGTTATTAAAAAAACTTCGAATTTGGGTTTTTTCATTTTTTGCATTTTCTGAGAACATTTACCGTGGTGATGTATATTTTTTTCAGACAGAAAGTAGAGATTTCAACGAACAAAAAGCCCACCGACTTTTTGGAAAAAGCTGATATTTTAACGCGAGAATTTTCGATTAAAAATTAGGGTGCTTTTTTGATATTAAATCAAAATGGGGCGAAAAAAAAGTATTTCAAATCAAATAAATTATTTGGGACATAATAAGATAAATTTTCACGAAAAATTTTGTTGGAAAAATACTTTTTTTGAAAAAGATAAAAAAATAAAACTTGGTTATTTGAACTTTTTACATAAATTTTGAAGCTATGTGTGAAAATTGTGGGTACAAAAGTTGTAGAGCTTTTTATTACCCACAACTTTGCTATTTAACGTTTTTCCGTAGGACTTATAGTTTTGCCGGAAATCGAGATAAACCATTTTTTACTCTTAAAAACTCCCCCCCCCCTTCCAGTTCCCGAACTCGGATCGCCCGAAATTTATTTTTTTCTTCAATTATATCATATTCCCCTTCTTTTCTAATGGGTCTCATCCTACTATTATTTTTTCTCACTTTTCACTATTTTGGAAGGCTTCGGCGCTGGTCTAACATACAAGAATCAATATTTCCACATCTCGTTAATAACTCGGCCTCCCTACCATTTCACCAAATATGTTTTTTTTCCATACTTATCTCTTAAACGATAAAATAGAGTTACGGAGTTGTGTAAATGAAAGCGATACTATTCAGTATCCATTGATAATCACTTCCAATGAGTGTCCCATCCAAGAAAACTGAGAAGATTCAAGTATTTGTAAACTGAATTTGACATTTCCAATAAATCTGTGGGTTTTTCAAGAACTACGACATAGGTTTGCCGAACCATGTATGTATTGTGAATAAACTTAATCCCATTTGTCGGATTTCAACAAAATATAATGAAAGATATGCTTGTCACATTCACCAACCACCTCACAAAGTCTTTAAGATTTTCAATTTCCGATATATCAAATCCTAACGAGAGGAGTCTTCTTCAGCCGCATTCAAATACGAGACAGAAAGATTCCCGTGGATGAAAATTTCAAAGTATATGTGATTTTTCAAAAGCATTTGAGTATAATGACCGGAACCATGTCGAAGATGAAATCGGAATAAATTGAGGGTTCAGTTTACTCGATCTGTTTGTAAAACGATTTGAAGTGTGTAATAGAATATGCAAATGGATTTTACAAATAAATATTTTATTGGTGGCACGATCTTTTCGTTCAGATCCATACAATTGAAACGATTTGCAAATTCAGCGTGCATAAAGTTATGGGTAGAGCTGAAAGTTTGCAGTTTACATACTGACAGTTGAGTGTTTTAATTTTACCAATGTGTAGGCACAAATTTAATTGTTTCCTATACCACATATAATTCCACATCTCTCCGAATCTCCTGCACACTCACCTCCCAATTGCTCCCGTCTCCTGTGATTTGCAAATCTACCAAAACGAAATTATTGCATTGTTGGAACATACATGCAAATCATATTGTTCTACCAGTACTAGGTACTGTACCTAGCTCCCAGAACAAAATTATCTTTGGTTGGCAAGCATAATAGAGACTACCTATTATAACGCATTACAAAGTTTTTGCAGACAGTTCACTGAGAAGCAAAAACTACTTATGTCACAACAGATATTGAATTACAGTCATAAATTGAACAGGGTTGGGATACCTTCACGATATAACCAACCATTCTGGTTTGTGATAAGAAGGGACAATATCACTTGTAGACTGGTTTGCGCCTTATCAGTACAAGGTAGGTATCATCTACATATAATGTTAGAGTTAGTGAACCTGTGTGCACAAAATGTGCACTATTTGAGAGGAGAGAGAGATGAGCTTATTGTCATGGAAAATTTCACAATTTTATCGAGAAAACGTCATGATTTGAAAATATGAAATTAAAAATTCATAACAAAATTGGATAATATAAAAATACTGACTATACTATACCAATAATACAAAACATATAATATGATATACAAATTCAATATATTATAATATAATATATAGTATGTACAAAAAGTACGAGGAGTAATAAACCCTAATTAAGTATGCAAAACCTTTACAGGGAGCACCATGAAATTTTTAATAAATCTCTTACTTTAAATTACATTTCTTCCGTAAATCTAAAAACCAGGTAGATCGACCCCGTATTTGTTTCAGTTGTAGCAAAGCTTAGGGTTTCTTCATTGTTAAAGGATTAGCAGATAAGCAATAACGCAATGCAGTGGTGTGTATTTTGGGAAAAAAATACGTTTTAAATTATAATATAATAAAAAATGAAAAGAAATAATTATTGGAATGAATTTATTACTTACATTTTATTCTATATCCGACTCGGGAGAGGAAGAATCGTTGTTGACATTAATAATAATAGGGTCGATTGAATCATCACAAATATTGTCAATTTTCCACATATTTGCCTCTACTTTGATAACATGCTCGATACAGTTTGTCCAATTTTCCTTACTAACATGACTTACAGCACTCTCAAACAATTTCACAACATCGTTTATTTTAAAAGTAGTATTTTTTTTCCAACTTCCCCCTTTACCTAAGCCCATATTAATTCTATGGGATTAAGTTCACAATGATAAGGGGGAAGTCGAAGAACTGATATACCACGAGAAGAAGCCATTTCTTCTACAATGTAGGTTTTGTATTTATTCTTGTTCATTTTTGCAATTCTGTAAAGTTCTTTCCTTAGTGGATCTTTTGGAAACTTAATATTTGTCGAAATAAGCCACTCCAAAAGCTCTGCTTTACGCCAACGACTTGTGGGCAATGCTTCTCGTAACCGTGAATGGTAACTTGCGTTGTCCATAACAATAACAGCCCCTTTTGGAATCAGATCCAACATTTGAACAAACCATTCCTCGAAGACATCCTCATTCATATCTTCGTGATAGTCCCACGTGCGTTTTGAAATAAAAGTTAATAATCCACCATCAACAAAACCTTCAGAACTTCCAACATGGACAATGATAAGTCTTTTTCCTTTTCCAGATGGTGGCTGCAAACCTAACGACAAACCTTCCACGAATGCCTGCCTTCCGCTTTTAATGTTTTCATCTTGCCAAGATTTGGAAACTGTATATCCAGCATTTATCCATGTTTCGTCTAAGTAGAAGATTTTCAAATTTTGTTCTCTGGCATGTCGAATGCTTCTTAAATAGTCTCTTCTCCAAAAAACTATTTCCGGTTTATCTATCAAGAGAGATTTTCTATTATGTTTTGTATATCTGAAACCCACGTCTTTCAAAAGTTTGCATAATTTCATTCTGGAGAATTTTGGATAGTCCGTATCTTCTTGCACTGATGTCATAATTTTGTCAAGTGTTGGAATTTCCTTTCGTAAGTAAAATCCATGGACTTTACGCCTTAGTCTTTGTTTTAATGACTCATCGATCTCAATTGGTTTTCGGCCTGAAGGAGTTTTAGGGGGTTGGGATTACAGTAGGCCACTTGCCATTTAAAATTTCTGAGAAAAATTCCCCAAACACTACATATAGGAGTAATACAAATAAAAAATATTCATTTTGCTTCTTTGAATTTAATAAAAATTGTAACGATATCTTGCTATCTTGACTTTAATTAATTTTTTTTAAATATATTTCATTGTAATTTATTTGTGACAATATTCAAAGTTTGAATTAATCTTCTTACAAAAAGAACAAAAATATATAAAATAATTATTGTTACAGATTGGTTTGTTTTCTATTATGAATAAACTGTGTTGCCTTCCTTTATCAAACTTACTAAAATTTATGTACCTCTATCACTTTTTTTTATTAAAATTAGTACATCCCGTTACCTCTGACCTAAATCCTATATTCTTTAGCATAGCTGCAACTCATTCGTTCAATACAAAATGTACCTTATGGTATACCCTGTTAAAATATATTTTGGTACGTCTATGAAATCTACTTAAATGAATGATTTATTACTCCTTGTCCTTTCTATATAGACTATAATATCGTACACCATATTAAATATTGAAGTATGTCAATGCAAGTCAAATTGTCTAGGGTAGATTGTTCAACTCTGCCACTGAATAATAAAGTCTTTCAAGCAGAAATGCCTTGTCAATCTTCGAAACATAAATGTATTTGCCACTTTTAATTTCTAATGGTGGTTGTTCTTTTCTTTTATTTGGCAGTGGTAGTTGAAAAAGTCAAGATTTCCTTACATTTGTATAAATGCACAGTACTTTTCTTTGGCAACAATTCTAATGAATCAGTATTCACTGCCTCAACTATACTTTGGCAAGTTTATCTGAAGCCGTGAAAGAAATGCAGTCAAAAACATTTGATATTGCCACGTTTAACTATGGAAAAGCTAAAGTGCTAAATATGTAGTGATAATAATTAGAAAAGGGACTTTTTATTATTAACAATATTAACAATATGATTAAACGTTAATTCTTTAATGTGCTTGTTTCCTTGGATTCTTTCTATTAACATTATTTTTTCAATTTATGAATATTAAAATATGAGCACTTTTCCAAATTTGTTATGGGCAGCTCTGGCAGCGTTGTAGGAAAACCATAATTACCTACCACACCCTCCGAATTACATAATTGGTGGTTTTTATCGGAAGCTGACTTCTTACTGGCAAGCGCGTGCGTCTCCTGCTCACTTCGTCAATTGACTGATATTGATTTATCCAGTGGCGTTGGTATTGTCAGTTACCTTTATATTTTCAATTTCACTTGGTAAAATAGGTACCGTACGCCATTTGTACGTTTATGACATATATGCCTCGCCTCTTACCGATTCCCCGTAGCTCCAGATAAACTTGCCAAACTATAGCTGTGAAGGAGTCCGAGAATGGAAAATTCATCATCACTCATCGCTTCCAAATATTTAGTCATTTGAATAGGACATTTTTTTGACTTCACAATATTTATCCTGAATATCTGACCCGCTCGAATAACTTTTTTTCCATCCCCCTTGTAAGGCCACTCCCAACTCTCAAACTGCCAGATCTTGATGACCATAAAGGCATAGGGCGCATACACTATCGCTCGAGTATTTCTCTTTTTTTTTGGAAATTTGGCACACGTTTTCTCACCCACAATACGTTGACATAAACTTTTTTCCGTTTCTGCACCTAAATTCAAAATCCAATAGGTCTCCTTAACGCTAAACATTCAGCATTCTTGGATCCCCTACGATAGATTTAATAATTTTTAGTGATTCCCGTAAACCCTACATAGGCACTAAATTTCGCAGTTTTTTTTATAAAAAGTGCTTCTAGACACCTTGTATCTATTGCAATATTTTCCAGCTTACGTTACTCTAGTGGCAATTCTCATGTGAACGGTATTTCAAGCCCTTGCTGGTACTTGGAACTTTTGATTATATTTTTATTTACCTACTATCAGTTCCGAAACATAAAACACGTATTCTACTAATACGATTCAATCGAATGTATCATCAACTGTAAACAGAACAAGTATATCCTACCTATCATAGCAAACAAGTCGGATGTATAGTTGGCTTCTTGTAAGGAAACGGCTGTTTCCGAGTTTCCTTCCTTATTCTCCTTTTGCCTGTTCAGCACGTAACTAACTGCCAAGCCGAAGTAAGCGCCAAAAGCGTGAACGAATATTGAACCACCTGCATCTGCGACCTGATAACATATTTTTCAATTAAAATTATATATCAGTATGTGACACAAAAGGAACAATGATTTTATCCGTTTATACAGTGTGTAAAAGCCAAATGGAATAAATTCATTATTTCGGTT
>CAJUYG010001056.1:74963-99148 GCA_910591675.1 Galerucella calmariensis
TAAAAGAGTACACTTTGGTATTATTGTCACATCCCCAAAAAAACTCCTATTATATATATATATATATATATATATATATACTCTCTCGACTTCGTAAACACAACAGCGTATAGGTTAGAACACGCACGGCTTGCTAAATACATACGTTCTGAAATTGTAATATTAAAATATGATTTGTTTTTGAATTTATTAAAATTATGACGCGTACACTTGCTAAACACACAAAATGTGGAGATTATAATGCGTATGACTTGGTTAGCACAATAATAAAGAGAGGTTATAGTGCGTACTTGCTAAAAATACAAAAAAGCATTTATTATTATTATTATTCGTATATAATCTTTTTACAAAAAACCTGTATACACTCAACAAAAATAATCGTCGCGACACCACACTGTTCAATGCGAAATAGAAATGAAAATATCTTGCTTGCTTTCTATAAGAGAGAAAGATACAGACAGAGAAACATGCGACGCCGCACAGCTTACAATAGCTTCCTATATCAAAAAGTGTCGTGACAAAACTTTTAGTAAGAATTTTATCCGTCTAGCCTTCTTTCACAACGCGCGATAAGAAACTTCGTTCCAAAAATAAAAAATAATTATAGTCCGATATAATATATTTTTATCATATTGGTAGCACGTTTTCATGCAAGAGATTCTAAAATCGCAATAAACCATAGGAGGACATTGTAATTTAGGCAGGATAAAATAAATCAATTGTATCTCAATTCTCCAAAAGCAAATGAATATGAACAGTTAGTGGGATATTTAAACGTGGGAACCTAAAACATAAAAAGATACGACTGTGATGAGCTCTCGCCAAACATTCATCGAAGGTATATCAACCGGGTTATAAAATATTCCCATCTGAAAAGGACGTAGACTTATTATAACCCATCTCGGAAACAAAAACGGTTTCATCCAAGGTGGATTATTAAGTTTTGTGTCCAAATCAACTGAAGATTACCAGGCAGAAATGACCGCCGACGTTTTTGAAGAGTTTTCCATGCATATGTTAGATTTAATTCCAGAACATTTTTTTGTAATTGTTCCAGAAAATGCTAATTCAAGACTTGTCAACATTGCCAACAACTTCTTGAAAAAAAGCTGAGATAATCGTTTGGTTGGATAACCACAACATCATATTCGAGGAGCATTCCGTTAAACAAGAATTATTACGAATTGTAAAAGTGTAAAAATATGTAGTTGACGAAATGCCTTTAGAACATAGAATAACTGTGCTACGATTTTCACCATAACACTGCGAACTCAATGCTTTTGAACCTATATGAGCGCAAGAGAAGGGTGATAGAGCACGAAATAATAAAACTTATAAATTGGAAGACCTACATCAAATACTACAAAACTCTTTGTCAAAAGTGTTTGTAGATAACTGGAAAAAAGCTGTGAATTATACGCATAACGAAGAACAGAAGATGTGGCAACTGGACAATATCATGGACGGAGCTGTTAAATCTATAATAAGTAATGTTGGAGCTGGAAATCCGTCAGATTGTGATGAAATGGAATTTTGATTAGGTACATCATCTGTAAGTTTTTCAGCAAATCAGCCCCTTTTGTGGCTACAAATCATTCTTATATGTAGAACTTACTAATTAATTAATTAAATGGAATAAATCCAGGTTCTTATTCTTACCCAACTACACTGCACTGTCACGGCAAATTTATCACTTCTATATATATTTGAATGATAATGGTATCAGGGTTATGTTGTCCTCGCTACCTGCGGTTCATTATACAGAATTAATAGAGCGAAAGTTGCTAACAGAACACTTATTAACAAGAAGAAGTGCTTGCAATTCTGTTCAGTTCTTTGAATCACCCTGAAATGTGTGATAGAAATACACTACAGTCCATGACACATTTAGGATTCATTATTTTAAAAGGAATCCGTTTTCCCTATCGAGTTTAAGTGAAATAAGGCTATTGCCCAAGACCCAAACTTGCTAACTGACGGTACAAAGGAATGTGAGTGAAAGAGAGAAAGCTATAGAGCCAAAGAGAGACAATGTCGCATTTCCCTCTCCGAAGAGTGTATCCACACCAATCGAGTCTCCTAGTGGCACAGTATAGAAACGAACCAGTAGTATAACTCTTATAAATTTCATTCATAAATTACCAGAGCTTTTGATGACCTTGAACGGATCGCTTTACGATTCATTTTACCATAGGCGTAGGTGGCATGAGTTTTAAAATGACTTGAACGTGTTAAATGTTTTTTTGAATATTGTAGAACAGTACACTGATTAGTGAATAAAACAATAGTCTTATACAAAATATTTATTGGTTTTTCCATATTATTTTGTTATGATTTTTAAAATTTTCATTGAAAAATAATGTGTAGTATAGTGGTACCCTGAAGAAAAGTTTTATTAAATATTTTATTGGAAAATCAACACAAGGATGTACAAACTCTGTTGCTTGACTAATATTTATAAGTGATTCAACAATATTATCTTCCGTAGCAACTTTCTCAAAATTCATTTGGAATAATGTTTTCAATGATGAGATGTATTGGACATTTTTCGTATTTTCATAAGCTCTAAGGTAACAGTATAAAGAGGAATCGTCTAAATTCTAATACGCTTGTGAATACGTCTCACATACGCTGCATGTATGGATTTCCGAACATTTTTTAATTAAGTAACCACAAATGTAGCGAACAAAATTCTTTTCCAATAAATCATTTGTCTGAAAGTCTTTAGGCATTACAGTATTTGATGAATCTGATGAAAGAAATATTGTTGGAATAGCCTTTTTTTAAAGAAGTTTTCTTTTATGAGGTTGCATAATCATGTCTGGTTGAAAATGAGCACCACATAAACGATGACTACTATTGTATAGAGTTTCTATTTTTGGCATCAAGTCATGCCTATCGCATGCTTCGAGCCAAACTTTAGCTCTGAAACAAAAACAACAAATTAAATCAATGCATGAAACTAATGCCCAATTTCACCAACCATTTCCTAAAGTTAGGTAATACCTCAATCGAATTTTGGAATTGCTAAGTGAAATATTCGTTTTAACACGCGCTAAGAATTACTGGAGAGTGACAATATTGGGTATTTTCTATCATGTTTAGGCGTTTCTAGCGCATGGTGAAAAGTAAATTCTATTTTGTCATTCCAAAATCTGATTTAGATATTACCTAACTTTAGGAAATGGTTGACGAAATCGGACATAAAGCTCATAAATGTAATATGGAGATCAAATAATGAAGTATTATACTTTTCGTATGAAAATACAAACAGTTTCTCAGTCTTCTGAATCCTTTGGAAAACGGTAAAATTTTTAATCACATTTTTTAATGATACGGCGACCACCGAGATCTACACACACACTACCCGTTTTCTTGTTTTTAATGGTATCCATTGCAAAAAAATGCCTATAAATTATAAAAATAATACCAAAACCCCGTAAAAATATAAGCTGTAATAAATAATTTTATTCGCAAATTCATCACTGGCACTTTGGTTGGATCGCAGCACAGCACTGGCCGCCGGATGAGATACTCATCCGAACAACGTTGTAGGTCACAGAGAGCTCGGCAGTGTAACGTCACGAGATAACATACTGGTTCGTTCCTATACTGTGGTAGTGGGTTTTTCATGAAGAGGAAGTGATTTGTTCTCTCTTGGACACAGAATTTTGAGTACAAGTGCTCACTACTGCTCATATATGAGATTCTACATACAAAAGATAAATATTTGCCGAGCCTGTATTGCTAGTTTGTATTATTTATATCCATAAAACTGGTTTTAAATGATTGATTCACACTTTAGATTAACGCTTATTTATTTAATAATATCTGGCAAGGACTAATTATCACTTGGGAAGATCTAAACCCATGCGCAAATTCCTCAGTCTTGACACTGTAACTGGAGAGAATGAATTCAAGTATTTAATAAACTTGTTATCGACCAAAAAACAAATAACATTTCAATTTGTGTGTTTGTGTTTACTTAAAGGGGTCAATTGAAAGGAGAAAATAGTTGTAACAATTTTCAACAAGCGATATTGAAGTTTTAAATAAAAAAAAATAAAATGTATACCGGATGTTCAATGTGATATTATGTGAAAATTTCCAGATGTTGTCAATAAAATTACCGGAAAATAAATGACATACCTTCCATTTTCAAATGTGTGCCAATTATTCAACAAAGTGTTTACCAATATAATATTTTATTTTTCTCCTTAGCATAACAGTTACAATAAAATATATGAAAAAAAAAGAATAAGAGCGGGAAAAAAACGCATCAAAGATTAGGTGACTATCACACCAAATAATAGATGTGCCAGTCTCTGTGTATCATATCAGGCGTTAAGTGATTCAAAGAACTATTTCATATTATAACATATAGTTCCAACAATGCTCGATACAAATACAATAATAATATTAATAGGTAACACAATTCTAACGACAATAACAATATTGATATAATAATAATAAACAATGACAATAAAAACAAGAAAAACTACACTATATCATAGAAATACACAAAATAAATACTACATACCAAAGTTCATACTTTATTCGCGAAACAAAACTGATTTTAGAGCAATTTTGAATTCTTTGATTGAGAAATTCAGGCAGCTCGTTGTAAATTTTTGCAATTTGATATGTAAGGGAATGTTTATACTGTTCAGTTCGATGTGCATTAAAAGAGTGTTATTTCTCCACCCAGTTGTGAAAAGCAACAGAGAGATTTCTTACCGAATTACTCAAAAGATTTTATCCACGATCATATGCTATCAAATATACAATGTGGTGAAGCCAAAGGAAGTAAATTTATCACATCCATTATTGTACACATTCATAAAAAATCCTGGAACACTTCAAGCTGAAATTGTTAATCATTCACTGCCAGCTTTTTATTGTGTTCACAATTATTGTTCATGTACTTCTCACTTTGATCCTTTTCGATTTTATCTCAATTTCACATCAGTTATTATTTGAAAAATGTAAAAATGTAACATTTTAAACTGAAGTAACTTAAACATTGCAATATTTTTCAATTGTACCCGCATTTCACCAAGAAATTAAATAATTTGAAAATTTTACTGGTCTTACCGGATGCAGGTAGGTATTAAGAGGATTAGAAAAAGAGCTATTAGCAAAAAATTGCAAACTTCCAATTAAATCCTTGTTTTTATTTGCATGTATGAAAACCTAATTTATATTTATATTTTTGATGCATATTCAAACCATTCGTTAGTTATATATTGTGGAAACCACTTATGGAATAAAATTCTTTATGTCATTATTTTGGAAAATCATAAAAAATGCCGGGACACGTCAACTTTTGAATTGAGTTGTGCGTTATGTAAACATAAATTTAAATGTACAGGGTGATTCACGCAAGTATGCCATAGTCGGTGTTGTTTTTTTAATGAAACACCCTGTATATTTGCATATTTTTGAAATCCTCTCAACGAACCGATTCCAACAAACTAAATAATGTATGGTCATGGTCAATTATGAATTATACAGGGTGAAATTTTAAAATTAATAATTTATTACACTTGAAATATTGGTACTTTTTTAAATTAGCTAAATATGGATTTATCAAAAATCTAAACTGAGTAATTATTAGACGTATTTGTATATTAAACAATACCTGTTACGCCCATAAATTTTATCATAAATACCCAAAAATTGCCTAAAAGCGCCAATAATTAGACAAAATCGGTAAATAATGTAGATTGTTTTAAATCGGTAAATAATGTGGATTGTTTTAAATCGGTAAATAATGTGGATTGTTTTCTATTCTGTCAGTTGTTGATGTGTTGACAGTTTACACTGAAAAAGTAAAATCTTTGTCAAACACTCTTTCCTTGTCGACATAACAATGAAATATTTAACTGAGACTCACCGAATTGAGATTTTAATGATGATCGGGTAAGGGGATAACTGCAGAAGTCAAGTTGAAGTGGCAAACTTATTTAATCACAGGTATCCCGAATTGCCTAATATTTCACAAAGTACCTACTGTGTCTAAAATTCATGCACAATTCAGAAAACTTGGACATGTCAAACCATTGAAAAGAAAACCACACTCCGTTGAAGATGATGTAAAAGTGGATATTTTGTTGATTGTCGAAGAGAATCCAACTTCAAGTACACGTCAAATTGCCCGTGAAAATAATGTTAGTCATACAACTGTTCTAAGATGTTTTTATAAAGAAAAACTTCATCTCCACAAATTAACTTTTGTGCAGGAGTTAACAGAAGACGATCCAGATCGTAGAATAGATTTCTGCGAAAGATTGATGAATAATGTGAACAGAAATTAGATAGCTTTTGGTACCATTCTTTTTCCTGACGAATCAACATTCACATTGAATGGAGAGGAAAACCGACAGAACTCTAGATATTGGTCAGCAAAGAATCCTAATTGGATGCGCGAGACACATACTCAGTATCCTCAAAAGGTGAACGTTTGGGTCGGTATCATAGGCGACCATATTATTGGTCCTATATTCATAGATGGAAATTTGACAGCTGAAAAATATTTAAATATGCTTAGAGATGAAGTTATTTCTGCGTTGGCAAACTTATATCCCAACGCAATAGATCCTAGCTTACCGAATGAAAATGTTTGGTTCCAGCAAGACGGGGCAACACCACCGTTATGCTTCAATGGTAAGAACTTATTTAGATGAAATCTTCCCCAATAAATGGATTGGACGAAGAGGTACTATTGAGTGGCCAGCTAGATCGCCAGACCTTACGCCGTTAGATTTTTTCTGTGGGGTTATCTCAAGAACAAAGTATATGCGACACAACCAACTAGCATTGTAGACCTCAAAGACAGGATAACTACAGAAATACGGAATATTCCACCTCAAACTTCAAACAAAGTTAAGGAGTAGTTCTATAGTGCTGTGCTATTGCCAACAACTAGGTGGAGAACATTTTGAGCATAGTTTGAACCGACCGGTCGCGAAAACGTTACGGTCCTGAGAAATTGTGTAACGTTAAGTTAACGGTACCTCGCAGCAAAACGCCTATTGAGTCAATGAAATAATGTTAAGCGTTCTTCAGATTTAATTGGTTTTAATTCGTTACAGAGCTGAATCCTAGGAAAAACATCACCAGTGAAAACAAGAGTTTTTGAATATAAATAATAAAATTTGACCTCCCTTCAGCCTGTAGAAATTTATTTTATAGTAAAATATCTACTGCTAGATATTCCTCTCACATGAAGACGATAAAAAATTGTGTAAAGAGGTTTAGCAAGAGACAGCTTATTGAAATTCCCAGTGGATTCTTATTTACTGCTGGCAATTTTCCTTAAATTTATTTTTCAATGTTCCTCCATGTCCACGTTATGATATTCGTCGGGTCTCTGCTAAAATAACATTTTTTGAAATATAGGAGCATTTTTGAAATGTAGTTCTTACATAAACAAAGTTATTACATCAACGAGTTTTTTGAGTTGTGAAATAATTCCATCATCTCATAAATAGGTCACATACTATAGGCATGATGACTGATTTTGAAAAACTGCACCACAATGTTTTGTTTCTTGAAAAAATAAAGGAGAAACTTTTTTGAAATACATTTCAAATTTTGCATCAAAACGCTAAAGTAGTAATGGTGTCTCCATGTCGTGACAATCTCGAATAAATTCGGCTGGAGCTTGCGATGCAGCTAGCAAACACCCTTTCAGTTTTACACGCACAAAAAAATTGTTGATATCGATTTTTGATGACGTTATATCAATTTTTCTCAAACTAATTTACATCCCATTTTTTAATTTATTGGTTTACATATTCATTCAATTGTCTTACCGAATTACACTCTAGCTTTTTTTGAGTCGAAGTAAACTTGACATTTATAATTCGAGTTTTGTTGCCACTCAAAAAACTACCAGAAAAAATCACTCTTCCTACGGACTCGTAATTTATTCAGGGGCAGTTTTTTTCGTTAAATTGCCAGGCAACAATAGTATATTACATAACGTGTGCGGAAAGTGACATTTTTCACACGAGTGGGAAATATTGTAGCACGAAGCATGAGCCGAGAGAAATATCACTTTCGCACGAGTAATGTACAGTATTTTTCCTACGATCACGTGATAATTTCACCAAATAATGTGTAATCAACATCTGACATATTAATACACAAAATGTTATTGAGTCCACATAATTGATTTCAAAATTAACAATAACTATCAATAGTGACAAGAACTCAAGTAGTTTAACTATACAGGTTGCACCAATTATTTCCACTCGATCTCTAGCACCGAAACTAAAAGAGGTATCAACAAGATTTCTTGTAGGTTTATACGGTGTCACTTGGACTACAATTGTAAAATATTTTGATGTATACAGGGTGGCTAATTTTTGTGGAATGAAAATTAATTTGGTTTTTTTAATATATTTTGTTGTAGCATTAATTTTTTTTGTTGACATTCACCCAGTATCCATATCATATCAATATTTTCTTGAACACTATAATTCTTATTATAATCCATTTTTTATACCTAATACCGATTAAATATAGTAGACGTGATATAATACAAAATTTTATGTTGACAATTAATGCTACAACAAAATATACCTACTGTCATTTTCATAGATAACTTGTTTTCTTATTAAAAATTGTGTAAAATATGTTATTTCTCATTTAACGTCAATTATTAAAGTAAATAGTAAAGTTAGATGTCCAAAACCCTATATTTTTTTAATGTGTATTAAGGAGAGCTTATAACTGAAGAAAAATATACAGGGTGTATTTGAAAAAATTAAGTTATTGCAATTTGAAAACTAGACTATTTGCACGCCATCGGCAAACACCCTGTGCAACAGGTGAAGATGTTGGGTAATTATTGTGGTAGGTGTATGTTTAATTTACATCATAGTAGCCTTTTGGAGGAATTTTTGAAAAAATTTGTTTATTGTGCTAATATTTCTGAAGTGCTGTTTTTTCATTAAATCTGCTTATAATAGGAATAACTTGTCAACGCCGCGTCGGATTTACAAATTCAAAAAACTACCGTAAAGCTAATATTAAGTAGAATCAGAAGACATAATCGTATACAGGGTGTTCAATTTAAAAAAACCAAATTAATTTTCATTCCACAAAAATTAGCCACCCTGTATACATCAAAATATTTTACAATAATTGTAGTCCGAGTGACACCGTATAAACCTACAAGAAATCTTGTTGATACCTCTTTTAGTTTCGGTGCTAGAGATCGAGTGGAAATAATTGGCGCACCCTGTATAATATAGGTAGGTTGTTACAATTATTAATTGGCTGGATAATTATAGAAATTGAAAGTGAAATTATTATTGTTTATCATATTTCATACATAGTTATCATGAATTCCTTCCAAGATGATTACATTTTCCTACTATTATAACAGGTGATTTGGATTAGTTGGTACAACATCGGACTTCTGACGAGGAGTACGCTGGTTCGATCCTCAACCGTGCCCTAAATTTTTTTAATCAATAAAATGACAAATATTTCACTCTTCAAATAGATCGCTCCAAATTTGGATATTACATAGGTAAATCTAATTAAAAATTATATATTGGACAGCTTGCCAGTGGTCAATCTTGATAAAAATTCATTTGACAGCTTTTTTATCCGTACACGTACGGATAAGTTTTTTTTTCCGTACGCGTATGAATAGAACTAGACAGTGCGATATCTGTCACTTTCCTATGTGATCGTAGGAAAAATTTTTATTGATACATGTCGAGTTACTTCGACTCAAAAAAAGCTCTAGTGTAATTATAAGTGAATAAAAATTTACCATTACCAAAAATAAGTTAATAGACGCCATGCTTTTAAGACATGTCATACGATCACATGTGTGCCTCTTTCTTATGGTCTCCACAGACACAGATTAGATTAAAGTTAGCTCATAGGTTGGAATAATTTTTTTAAATAATCTATTCCACGTGCATATTGTCTACGAAAAGTGTAGAAGTAGCCACTGATGAAAAAATACCTACATTACCTACATAATACGTTGTATAAAACACAACTTTATAGTAAAATACTTATTTTCGGTGTGATTCAAGTACCTATAGCTGTAAGCATTTATTATGATTCTCAGTGTATGCCTGAGTTAGCTGTGGCCACGTACCGGCATGTGTTCTACGTTAGAGGGGCATATTAACAACATGGGCATTTTACCATCACCTACCATGTTATAATTCTATATTAAATTATATTGTATAATACTATGTAAACTTTTTGGAACTTGAATGAATAAATAAATAAATGTTGACCACAAATTATTCCACAGAAATGTAAGAACTCACGGTTTTTATTAAACAGAACATTGATGGGTAGGAACCGTCTGTGGCGCAGGGTTTCGTGTCGACATGATAAAGATTGTTGGAAGGAAATTGAAAATGTATTGCGCTTTTTTATATTCCAAAAGATTTGATATTAAAAAACACTGAACAAATATCGATGCTTAAGGTCGAGAAAAACAAAGTCACACTATTTTCACTTACTTGCGATAATATCAAGCTGCATAGGAATTGAAATAATATCAAATTAAATGAGATCTTTGTTTAATAAACATATTTAATCAATTTAATGTAACCAGTAAATGGAATTCAATATACAGAGATAAATTCCACAGAATTAGTTCATAAAATATATGAATAAGTGCATTCACAACGTTAAATGAAATGATAGAATGAACTGTCAAAATCAAACCGTTGTTTGTTATATTCCATTTTCATCAGTTGAAATATGATGAATGGACATTATAGATAACTAGGAAATTGAATGTGTGTTAAAATGTCAATTACTTGCAAACATGTTCAGCAAATCCGTTACCATGCGTGAGAGGTAAAAAAAATATAGGTACATTATATAATATAAAAATATGGCTCAAGCTGTTGCACATTTCTATCTGATTCATTTGTACCGCCCAGTTAACTAATCCGAATTCGGTATAATATACAGGGGTTCCCATTTGAGAAATCATATGTTTGGTTTGTAACGGAGTTATGCAGCACTCTGTATAGTTCGATATAATTTCAAATCTACTATTTTTGTTAATAACATTTTTGATATTTCTTAAAATAACCCATATACTGAAGTTTGTCGTAAGATTGGTACACCCTGTATATATACTAAAGTTTTTTATTTTTTTTATTTTTCAGAATTCCAATAAAAAAATTATTTATTCTTGAATAAGAAATCATTTATTGAATAATAGATTATGCCAACCATGTAAAAAAAACGCGCCTTTCATTCTACCTCATAGGTGGTGAGGAAACGAGTGAATCGTCATAATATAGTCGCTTTCTCAGCGCTCTACTCCGAAAACGTTTGATGATACAAAAAAATACAAAACACATTTTTTTTATATAATTTCACTAGGAACAATTTTTATAATGGCTGCTTTTGACCTCCGAGCGATACGTCGCGAGATATTTGCGAGAAACTGATTCTCGTGACCTTTTGACCTCCATAACTGTTTTAGCCTGCACGATATCGATGTCCATTTTTCACATCTTCATTACAACACCGTAATAAAGGTGTATACCAAAATCCAGCTCACTAGGAATTTTTCCGCAGATAAAACCCTAAATGGCTGGATTATTCCTACTTCCTTCACTCACACTAATATCGTCTTCCATAACCGCCAAAAACTCTACCCTCTCTGCTTAAATCTCGAAGTACCAAAGGCACTAGACATCACAACATTAGTAAAAAACTGACAGCGAAGGCAAAATCGCACTTGTTACGGACAGAATTGAATACATCCGCTTTTATTCTCAAAATTTAGATATAACCGGTGTTGCTGCCAAAATCGAATTTTAATAGAGATTTTCAAGGAGATATATACGGTTTTGGTACACGGGTCGATAGACTTAAAACCCGAAACCAACAAAACATGACTTTGTGAATCTTTGTTTAGTTTTAATTTTGATAAAAGATTTTTGAAAAATTTCCCATTTAACATCAATTTTTTTTCCAGTGTTCCAGGATGTTCACGTTATGATATTCATCGGTTTTGGATTTTTAATGACGTTTTTAAAACGTTACGGATATAGCAGTGTCGGATTTACATTATTATTGGGATCTTTCATAATTCAGTGGGCTATGCTGTGCCAAGGATTTTTCGAACTCAACTCAGACTATAAAATTGAAATAGGGATCGAAAGGTAAGAGGTTTATGTTAAACAGGAAGATGAAAAAAATCTCATATTTGTCAGGCTAAGAGGAAAAACGTAAAGTTCCAGTTATCAGAGAGACGGGGAACGTTTCTATAGATGAAAATTGTGTAATCGTGAATTACAATGGAAACTGATTGAATTCGTTACAGAATGACTCAAGCCGCATGTTCGAAACAAAATGAAATATTGAATAGATGAGGCTTTTACTTGATGTAGATCCATACTAAATGATGGAATAAAACAATTCAATTTGTTAAAATCTACATGATATTGAACTGGACTGAAAATCTATTAGTTCATGAGAAAATTCTCAGGGACTACTTGCTCCTCCGGTAATATGTCCAGGAGCAATTTAAGGATATCAGCAGGCTTCAGTTGAACTGTCTCTCTTCTATCTAGAAGTCTGCTAGGTGTTGTGCCCTAGGAATCTAAATTTCTGTGCAATTCGCAAGTATGTGGATGGAGGTCTCTTCTTCCATGCCACAGAATCTACATTCTTCTTCCTCCACAAAGCTTTCCCAGGTGCCCATTCAAAGACAACATCCTATTAGAACACTTTTTTGACATTTTCTTCCAATAAAAGATAATAGGATAAAATATATTGTTCTTGTCTAGTTCATGGAGTTTGCCTAGGTATTTGACTAACAATATCTTTATCTAAATGATATTTTCTCTTAACCTGTATACATCAATTTATTTTGTCAGGTATAATCAAGCTATTTTGTTTCCATATTGGCATTTGTTCAATTTGGAAAAACAAATTTTTTTGATACAACCCAGATTTTATCATGGAAATAGATTAAACTCATCAAGTAGCTTCCAATTCGTTTTTTGTTGATTTGGTTGCTAGCTACTGATTTTAAAAAAATAAATCTTTTTTTTTTTCAATTTAAAAGCTCTCAATAACGAGCGAATAAATCTCTACATGAATGTTTGAAAAGTATTTTCCTTTTCGATTAATTTCACTGAAAAGATAATACGGAATAAAGGACCTCTCTAAACTCAAACGATACTACAAAAAAAAGAGCACACAAAGTTAATTGGAGCTTTTCAGTGGGATTAATTCATATTATCACTTGTTTTCATCCTACGAATTCTATGGACAGAAACAAACAGCTCATTTAGTGCAAGTAAGTCCCCAGAACGTCCGACCAAGACGTACCGTATGTATTAAGGACATCCAAATTTGGTGCGATCAACGTTCTAGGTACGTTTTGGAGACTGATTCGTATATCTCGAGTATGTTTATTTTGGGTCCTCGTTTCGGTAGACAGTGTCTCCGAGGGTTTGGTATATTCATGTTTTGGCACGTGCCTATAGTACGACTTATGTTTAGTTTGAATCCACCGCGATGTACAACCACGTGCTGGAGTTTCTGATACACTAAATAGTGGTTCGGTAAATGTAGTTTCAGAGCTTAGCTGGGTGTCTTACTTTCTCATTTCCTACTAAACCCCCTCAATCTCTTCAAATATCAAAGGAACCGTGAGACACTTAGTTTGCGAGGACTTGAGAAGCAGAAATCACAAATGCTCCTGACAAAAATAAAATCATTAAATGGCTGCTGTTCAACAAGGTTAGGGGTTGACACATGCGTTGTTTTTAGAGTAAGATCCCAAAGCGATCAAACATAACTGATTTACAAATAGATGAAATGTTAGGTTCTCAATAGCATCTCATATACTTTGAATACCTGTGTGTTTGTGGAGCTAGCCTAAGGGCACCTGGGTAGGTATTTTTTTACATCAGGTGAGAAAGGTAACTGAAAATATGAGTTACCTCACTTAAATTTGTATGTCTGATTTTTATACAGTGTGGAAACCACTTATGGAATAAAATTGTTCATGTCATTATTTTAGAAAATTATAAAAAATGCCGAGACACGTCAACTTTTGAATTGAGTTGTGCGTTATGTAAACATAAATGTAAATATACAGGGTGATTCTCGCAAGTATGCCATAGTCGGTGTTGTTTTTTTTGAAATCCTCTTAATGAACCGATTCCAACAAACTAAATAATGTATGGTCAATTATGAATTGTAAAGGGTGAAATTTTTATTTTTACAGTTATTAAACACATATATGAAATACATGATGTAATTGATTTTAATACATTAGAATATATGCTCAAAATTTTCTCCACCTAGTTGTTGGCAATAGCACAGTCTCCTATGAAACTCCTCTTTAACTTTGTTTAAAGTTTGAGGTGAAATATTCCGTATTTCTGTAGTTATCCTGTCTTTTAGGATGCTAGTTGGTTGTGTTGCATAAACTTTGTTCTTATGAGATAACCCCACAGAAAAAAATCTAACGGCGTAAGGTCTGACGATCTAGCTGGCCACTCAATAGTACCTCTTCGTCCAATCCATTTATTGGGGAAGATTCCATCTAAATAAGTTCTTACTATAACAGCATAATGGGGTGTTGCCCCGTCTTGCTGGAACCAAACATTCGGTAAGCTAGGATCTATTGCGTTGGAATATACGTTTGCCAACGCAGGAATAACTTCATTCCTAAGCATATTTAAATATTTTTCAGCTGTCAAGTTTCCATCTATAAATATAGGACCAATAATATGGTCGCCTATGATACCGGCCCAAACGTTCACCTTTTGAGGGTACTGAGTATGTGTCTTTCGCATCCAATTAGGATTCTCTGCTGACCAATATATACAGTTCTGTCGGTTTACCTCTCCATTCAATGTGAATGTTGATTCGTCAGAAAAAGAATGGTACCAAGAGCTATCTCATTTCTGTTCAGCTTATTCATCAATCTTTCGCAGAAATCTATTCTACGATCTGGATCGTCTTCTGTTAACTCCTGCACAAAAGTTAATTTGTAGGGATACATTTTTTCTTTATGAAAACATCTTAGAACAGTTGTATGACTAACATTATTTTCACGGGCAATTTGACGTGTACTTGAAGTTGGATTCTCTTCGACACTCAACAAAATATCCACTTTCACATCATCTTCAACGAAGTGTGGTTCTCTTTTCAATGGTTTAACATGCCCAAGTTCTCTGAATTGTGCATGAATTTTAGACACAGTCTTTTGTGAAATATTAGGCAATTCGGGAGACCTGTGATTAAATAAGTTTGCCACTTCAACTTGACTTCTGCAGTTATCCCCCGTTACATAATTAAAATCTTAATTCGGTGAGTCTCAGTTAAATATTTCATTGTTATGTTGAAAAGGAAAGAGTGTTTGACAAAGATAATACTTTTTCAGTATAAACTGTCAACACATCAACAACTGACCGATTAGAAAACATGTTACAGGTTAAAAACCGTAATAGAGAAATCCTAAAACATAGGTACTGAAAAGTAAAAATACTAACCTTGGAACATTAGAAGGCGAAGCAATCATAATTAATAAATTATATTTGGATGTCATCTCAAAATTTAAATAATCAACTTATGAATAAATTTTGTCAACAATCGCCATGTTTACTTCCTTTTTATTTTTTTGTAACAATTAGGTGGTACTGTCAAATATCAAATAAAATTCTTCTTCTATAATTTACTTTATTTATTGTTAACTATTGGATAAAGTCATAGTGGCTAAGTAGTATATTGAATGAAGGTTTCTTCTTTCTCAGTTTTGAGAGGAGACAAGGATCGTACTCGTATGATTTCCTGTTTTTTTTTTGGCTTTTTGGATTAGCATGTGCTAGATTCCTGATTGGGGATATTTTAGCTGAAAATTAATAGATAAATATTAATACTTACTGTAATCAAGAGATTACATTCATTCAATTGGACATAAAGTATTAAAAACACCACTTACCTAGGTCACCCAAGAACAATAGGTGAGTCTTCATTTCAATTTTATCACTTGGCTAAAATTCTTTTATGATTATTTGGTAGGATTACATTGATCTTTCCAGGGCAACAAACAATTCACATTATTTACCGAGTTTGTCTAATTACTGGCGTTTTTAGGTAATTTTTAGTTATTTATGATAAAATTCATGGGCGTAGCAGGTTTTGTTTAATATACAAAGACGTCTAATAATTAGTTAGTTCAGATTTTTGATAAATCCATATTTTGCTAATTTAAAAAAGTACCAATAATTCAAGTGTAATAAATTATTAATTTCAAAATTTCACCCTGTATAATTCATAATTGACCATACATTATTTAGTTTGTTGGAATTGGTTAAGAGGATTTCAAAAATATGCAAATATACAGGGTATTTCATTAAAAAAAACAACACCGACTATGGCATACTTGCGTGAATCACCCTGGTCATTTAAATATATGTTTACATAACGCACAAATCAATTCAAAAGTTGACGTGTCTCGGCATTTTTGGAACTTTAGTTCTTTATGCCAGGTTATGTTTGAGCGACCGGGGGTCGCGACGCGAAAGATCTGACCGTTACGCGTTACGTTACGAAACGTTATGTTACATTTTTCCGTTATGTGCCTTGCGTGCTTGTGCCTCCTTAGTCTCTCTCTCTCGTTTACGAAGCAGCGATTCATAATAATAAAATGCTCCCAGCCGGATTTGAACCCGGGCCGCCCGCGTACAATGCAAGCATCCTAACCACTGAACCACCGATGCTATATTGAAATTCTATGCAAATAGTCCAATTAAAAACAACGAAAGTGAACCGATTTTTGCTGAGGCGATGTGATGTATGAATTACTATAGATTTTTATCTCAGGAATTTAGTTCTGTACAAATTTTTGAAATTAACTCCCGGGAAGGGGTTGAAAATAGTGGATAAATGTTAAAAATCGCAATATATTGAGAATTAAAGCAAATCCGTTAAAAAGTTTTAGATAAAAGTTGTAGAGAAAAAAATTCTGTTTCTGTAACGTTAAATCGATTTTTTTCTATAAATAACAGGAATGCCGTAAAATGTTAATAAAGTTTTTAACAATTTTCAACCCTCTAATCGACCGCTGGTGGTTACGGCTCCCGCCTTGACAATTACCTCGCAGAAACGATGTGCTTAGCGGTGTTGCAAATGTGCGGACATAAATAGTATCATGTTTCGACATATAATATATATATTATGAAATGTATAGTGAGTAGAAAGAATACGAGTAGTCGAAATAAATAATAAAAATATTTGATACTAATGCAAAATTAAATAAACTAATAGTTCAAACATATATGTGTACATTTGTTTTGCTATGAGGATGTCTCTTATGTTTTACAAAGAATATATTATATTATTTAGGTTAAACATCACAATAAATAGGTATTACACATTTGACACATTAAGTATAATATAGATTGAGTTTTAAATATAAATATAATGGATAACTTCCAGTAGTATATAGTATATACAGGGTGTCCCACGACGATTAAGACAAGTAATATATCAGAATTGGGCAGTAGTAGAAAATTATAATTTTGGGGGTATGAATTAGAGCAAATGCTTCATCTTTTCTTGTTATTGTGTTACCCAATGAGTTATTTGTTTTTGGTCACGTGACGTCGCATTCAAAATTATTAATGGAACACCCTATATGTTTTCGTGATTTTCGATTCTCCTTGAAGTGCTGATTTCGTAGAAACCACATTCTTGGGGTCTAAATTAAATATTTACAGAGATACAGGGTGTTAAAAATCACCTATTTTTCAACTTTAGGTCATTGTTTTGTGAAAACTGCTCAATATTTGGCAAAACGGCTTACATCTCCCTATCCTAACTTTTCAAGGAGGCTACTCAATGGTGCTGAAGAAAATTTAATACAGGATGGTCGAAAAAAATCAGAATGTGGTAAACTTTTGACCATCCTATATCAATTTTTCTATAGCAGCATCGAGTAGATCTTGAAAAAATAGGATAGGAAGATTTACAAAACAATGACCTAAAGTTGAAAAATAGGTGATTTTTATATCTCTGTAAATATTTAATTCAGACCCCAAGAATATGGTTTCTACGAAATCAGCACTTCAAGGAGAATCGAAAATCACGAAAACATATAGGGTGTTCCATTAATAATTTTGAATGCGACGTCACGTGACCAAAAACAAATAACTCATTGGGTAACACAATAACAAAAAAAGATGAAGCATTTGCTCTAATTCATACCCCCAAAATTATAATTATCTACTACTGCCCAATTCTGATATATTACTTGTCTTAATCGTCGTGGGACACCCTGTATTTAATAACAAATGTTTGTACTTTCTTCGCAATTTACAATATCATCATTCTGCTTTCTTAAGAATAAGTATAAATGCCACAAGGAACATACAGAAGATATCATCATTCTGATGTGTCCTCTTCATTATCTTGAAAATCTTGCTCATCGTAGCTGTCGACGTCATTATCCTCGGAAGAATATATTCTAACTTGTTGTATATTGGTACAGCTAATACCGCTGCAATTTTTGCAATATCTTGAACATGAGATGCCAGATTTCTTACATTTGCAGCGACTGCTGCTACAGTTGGTTGTGCAGCCACAGGAAACCTATACAAATACAACCATAAAAAAATTTAATATAAAGCCAAATTAAGAGGAGGTAGTACCTTGCAATATAATATTATCGTGGAATAACATCAACATTTTTGAATTACGGTATTTTTTGCCAACGTAAAATCGTCCACATGTAAATTTTATTAAATTTTGTAAATTGATTTCTTTAAAAACTCGCAAAACATCGACTGGGTAGTTGCTCCTCTTTTTCCATGAAAAATGTCAATAAATGTAAACCTACAGTGTGACCCATTTTAGATGAAAACAAACCCATCCTTTGAAGGAATTCAGATTGAAACTTTTGTACATCCATGCAAGTATATTGATAATATTTTTCAAGATATCCTACTAATTTTTAAACAGTGGTCCACTAACTTGTATAGCCGGACAAAAGTTCAAATTTGAATTTATTCAAATAAGGAACATATCTTATCTTAAATGCGACAAACTGTATTACTTATGCAAAAAAATAAGCTCACCACATTTAGAAGCTCATCCGGTGCTAAGTTTTGCTGTGTCATAACTGGTAATAAAAGAAGAGCTGTTCGTTGCCAACCCCAATCTTCTGGTCTCAACATCCTTCCAAGCCAGGTTTGCATTTGAAAATAAACACGTTTGACGTGCTCTTCTAACGCTGCTGCAGTTGGAGGTAGCGAACTTAATCGCATTACAGTGGTGTTAGAAATTGTCGAGGTCTCGTATTTTGTATAGCGAGCAAGACCAAGAGATATCGTGTTATCTTCAATAGCATACAAATCAAAAATAATTGTTTTTGCTACTTCTTGTAATTGGGCTACCGAACTATCAGGGTTATAAAAAACTTGACAAAGCTGACGCAATTCTCCGTTCTTTTCTAATCTATTTATCAATTTTTTTTTGCCCTTCCCATATAAACTGCTGGTCGTATCACATCCAACAAATGCATGCGCAAATAATAAAAATTCACGCAAATTATTGTTATCTTCTGTACAATATAATGTTATACTTTTTGGAGTAATTTTTTTGAAAAATATTGGCTTTCTGTCGTCGCTCAATGCTATAAGGAGCACAAATACATCCGTATCATTTGCTACAACTGCCACTGGACCGTCAAACAAATTATTTACTTCCATAGCTGTTTTCACAATTAAAGTATCCGCATCTTCTTCAGCCACTTTCACCTGTATACCTTTTTCAATGAGGAATGCTGACAAAAGTTTAACAAACTGGAATTTGTTAGCAGTATTTGAGAAAAATTTGGCTTGTTTTATTGTAACCAAATTATGGTCTGATATTTCAATATCGGCAGCAAAACTTTTCTCTTTACGTCGATATCTCTCGTAAGATTTAGTGCCGATACAGTCACTACTATATCCATCAAATACGACATGCGCACTGCCTCGATAATGCGATATAATGTGAGTGTGGTATCTCTCAAATAGGTCCCGGTAAGTTGATCCATGGGGCCAGCTCACGTTATGTAATAAAAAGCCACCATCAATAATATACGTAAAATTACATGAAAAGGCCTCTAAACTCATTTGGCGCGGCAGGGTGTAAGCTTTAAATATTTTGTATAATTCGGCTTTCGAAGTTTTGCGCATAAATCCATTTTCGTCGAATAGTGCCAATGGGAAGGGAGACAGCTCATAATTAAAAGCATTCTGTGATTTTTGTACATCACCTTTGAACAATACTGATATCCGATGAAATAATTGTGTCGTGTCAACCTTTATGCAAGATGCTCCTCCTACATGCATACTTGATTTTGCGGATTCCAAATTTTTTACCCTATTTTTCATCGAAAGGGAAATATCTTTAGCATTTTTTCCCACCATGGTCTGCATTAGGACCTCTCCTCTTTCAATCGCTCTGTGACAATTGATTTCAGGACCACCAGCTACCCCTGTCGATAAGGAAATCAAATTGGGCCGTTGTTCGAAGGGTTTATGCTTATTTATCCAAAATCTAAACTTTTTCAGGTCTTCCTCATCTCGTTTTTGCCTCGAAGAGCTGAGATCTTTATGTTGCTCACTTGACGAAGTGGTTATGTCAAAATACTCTTCCACTGATGACATGACACTGAATATTGTAGGCATGGTTAGTAAATAACGAGCGACTACCTTTGACGTGACTCCTGTTCCGTGCTTCAAATCAGTTCCAAAGTATCTATTCAACGTTTGTTCAATCGTCATGTCGGTCCATACCCCTGCCCAAGTTTTATCCGACCTTCGAACAGTGAAACAACCTTTTGCAAATAAGTCATATGTTTCATTGTCTACAAGATCAGTTTCTAATTTGACCATATCCTCTAGGTACAATTGTGCACTTTTGGCATACGACAGGTGTCCAGCTGCATGAAAAACTGGTAACATTTTTTTAATACTTTGAAGATGCAGCCTCCAATCACCTAATCTTTCGGCCTCTATAAACTGTAATGCGATTACAATGAGTTCAAAATATTGTATCCATAACTGTGCCGTTGGTCCATTATTCTTTAACCTGTTTAACTCTGAAATCAAATCATCTGTCATCTCGGCCACAGTGGGATTCATTCGACAATGTTTAATTGTGGGTCGTTCCGGAGAGTCGGTATGCCAATTTTTCAGAAATGAATCCAGAAAAGTTTTATATTCATTAGTTTTGTCACTTTCTACATTATTACAAATTTCAATTCCGAGAGCAGTTAAGGTTAAAATATGTGCTCGTATTGCCCTAGAGTATGCATGGCCACTAAGCATATGTTTAACAGATTGTGGTGCATATACTGTTGACCAAAGACTGTCGAGACCGCTTCCATTCATTATATATCCTATAGCGCCAAGATAAGACATTAAACAATGAAACCCACCAAGCCGCACTACTACATTATTTAATTTTCCATGCTCTTGAGACTCTGCGACAATGGTACGTGCTTTGTGGTACAATGGCTGATCAAATGTAACAAAACACACTTTTTGTTTGAGTTTCTTAGCCTCAGCTAGAGCGTAATGTAATGCTGTGTTAATTGTAGTCGGTTTTGACGGTGGCTCCCTAATAAATGGTAAACATATAACTCTTGATACCAAAGGCATTTCGTCTTCACATAAAACTTCCATGAAACCCGACCAACTGGGCAATTTTGAATTATTTAATGCCTTGGCCCATAAATGCAGAGCGTATGCTGACGGTAATGGTACTGAAGTTGACAGCGCTAGTTTTGTAGTGTCACTATACGTAACCATCTCCAATCCTTTTGCATTTAAATAGGAATAAGGTATCGCTTTGATACTGCTCTTTGTTCCAACTGCTTCAGATGTAGCAGAATTATATTTCTTCACTCTCTCAATACGACCTTCATATGATACGTTATCGTCAGGCGTGTAAATTGCAATACCACCCAGACAATGGAACGTGTCGTGGCCATCCAGAGTATTAACATTATGGTCTGTATTGTCAAACACGTGTTGAACGTGCACTCCTTCTTCAATTTTAATTTTTGGTGGATTTAAGACAATGGACGTTTCAAATTGCACCAAATGATAGTATGAAACACAGATGCCCATCCTATTTAAAAGATCAATCACTTGTTTTGAGCCTGTCTTTCTGTAGATATAAGTACCAACAGCTAGCTGAAGCGTGGATATAAATGTCTGCCTACGAACAGATGATATTATAGCATGACCGATGGTGGAACGCCTCATTTTAAAGCTATCTTCATGTTCTTTTTGTTCGCCTTCTAATAATTTTTCCAAAAAAGTTGAAAGTGATTCAGGGATATCATTTTCCACATCATTGAGAAAGTTAATGCCTGATGGGTAGCTGTCGTTCGAATAATCATGGTTTTTAATATCTTTTTTCAACAATTCCGCTGCGACGTTTAAGACTGTCTGTTTCTCTGGTTCGAGAAGATCCTCCCCCCTATAATATTTCTTACACATATCCCCAAAATCATAATATTTGTAGCGAATAATTGTTGACTTCCCACGTTCCTGTTGAATGTAGATATCCGATCCATATTTTTCTCTTAATTTGTTATAGAGCAGAGTGTTGGACAAGCAATGATCTTCCATTTGTTTGGTTAATTCAGCTAAAGTAAACTCAAATTTTTGACTTTGTTCAATATAGTCACACACCTTTTGAAAGGCAGTACTGTTCAAAGTTGTTGCAGGTGATTTGGTACGTTCAGCTTGAACAATTTGGAGGAAGTGATTACTACATTTTATGTGATACCGTGCCCCTTCTTTTACTAGTGAAGTAATGTTACCTAATCTGAGAAACACGTCTTTTCCCAATTGATCAGTTCGGCGATTAGCAGCATTAATTACGCGATCTTTATAAGATTCCTTCTGTACTACCCTCATTAGATGTCGATTGCGACGAGAATCACAAATATTTCCGCAATAAAAGCATAAAGATTTAAAATCGAAAGAATCACAACCACTCGCAGAACTTGAGGGCCTCTCTGATGTAGGTAATTTGGGTTGATTTATTACCGTCTCCATTATAACTGTATTTAAAATAAAAAAGTGATAATGAATGTGTAATAAGCATTAAAAACATTTAAATATTTCGGTTTAACGACAAACAATATAAGTACATCGGACACCCTCTTTTAATAGTTGTAGACAAAAAGAAAGAAAAAAAATAAAATTCGAAATCTAATTTAACAGACGAGATGTTTGATGTATGTAGGTATATATTTAAAAAAAAATTAATAGCTCCTATAAAAAAATAAACTCAATTTTTTTATCACCAAAAAACAACCAATCCAAACAGATTACTTTAAAATAACATATTATGAAGCCGCTCATCGGAAATTGTTTTTCTCAATACAGTTCTTTGATCAAAATTTTAATTTTTTATATTTATAAATGTCTGAAATATTTTCATTTTATTTTATAGTCCAAAACAAGTGTAATACAGTGTATAAGTTAAACAAAAAATATACTAATTTACGTATACCCTACAAATCATAATTAGTTTTATTGTTACTTACCAAAAAATTAACAAGATAATTGTCCTCAATTTTCACACTGTATACGTATACCTAACTATTGTACATTTATTCAAATGATTGCACTACGTTAATTTATGTAGGACTTGAATTTTAGTGTTCATTAAAAATAACAATTTTAATCAGACAACTTAATTTAACAATAACCACCACACAGTTAGGGAAAAATAGTTCAACTTATTCCGACGGACACTAATAAACAGACTGTATATCTATATCTTTAGTTTTTATTTATCTTCGACAACCCACAAACATAAACAAACATGCATCCCTCTCCTCATAGCATTACTATCTTCTACTCGACACAAGGGTCGTGAGAACAGGTTGATAATGCTAAAACCGAGTTATTATGTAAATTTTTTTTGGTAAAATTAACTTCCCATAACATATTTGTCATAAATCACGAAATCTCACAATTTTTAGTGGCGCTGACAAGAAATATATTGGGAAACATTTGTGTTTATAATAAATAGTGTAAGTTTATGCTATGAACTCTTGAAAAATAAAACAAGGCATTATGTTTCTAAGATAATGAAAAAACAATAAATTATATTTAACATACAATCACATACAAACAAAA
>CAJUYG010001056.1:99248-139947 GCA_910591675.1 Galerucella calmariensis
ATTTATCTGCTATATAATTTATGTTATTTAACATTTTCAGTCCTTGATAATGAACACATAGTGGTTCGAAAGCTCGGATTAAATTCTTAAAAGAGTACACTTTGGTATTATTGTCACATCCCCAAAAAAACTCCAATTAAACAAATAGTTGGCAAATATTTCTGATTAAATTATATATATATATAAATCTTTCGGTGTGTGTATGTATATGTACAATTCCTTCACTAATTAATCGAAAGGAACTTCGTTCCATCCGGGTGTCCCTTGACACCTCTCAAGTTTTTATTTTTATTTTCCGAATCATCTGTATATAAGAATCAAATGTCAATGTTTCTATTTTAAGCTTGATATAATTGTCCTACCTTATAATTAGACTTATCGAAACCTTCCGATAGACTTAAATTTGGAGTAAAAATAGCTCATTGTTATTGAATGCACATATAGCTTGGTCCTTATTAATGGTCCAAACTAAAATAAGCGATTCACCCTCTCAAAACTTTACTATTTGATGAACTTCAATAAAATATTGATGATTAAAAATATAGAATAGATATCGAAGAATAATAATTATTTTAACGCTTTATAAGTTTTGAAAAATATTTTTCTAAGACTCCTCAACTAAGAAGCAACAACTACTTCCCGGGCTAAAAGCAAAGACAAACGGGATTGGCATATCTGCAAGATATTTAATACTTTAAAAATAAAGAAGTTGACAAAGTTTCAACGAAAAAAATATTTTCTTACTTCGAAATATTTTGGATGAAAGGACGTTTAATTTTTTCAAATGATAGCTTTGGGGTATGGAAGATAATAATTTGATACCCGTTCCAATTTATTTTTTAGGGGGCGCTTCAAAGCTATGTTTTAGATATAACTATGTGCGCTTAACCTTTTTATCTTCAACACTATTGCGGTTAAAAAGTCTATTAAATTGTTAATATTGTAGGTACTTACTTGGATATTTTTCCAAATGATAAATATTGGTGGCATATTTTCCAAAAACACAAAATAAAATTAACAAAACAACTTGCGCGACTACTAACGGAAGAACCACTTCTTTCGTACTCATTTTCTATAGCGTTATTATCGTTACTATTACAGTTGACTTCAAAGACTCACTTATCATCAGAAATTTAAATTGACTGAATTGGTTTCCAAACAAAAATCCAGTCGAATAACAAAGCGATTTTCAATAAAGCAGCCGCACGAACACTGTAGGTAACTCTCTTTTACGAGGATAAAATTGTTAATAATTACTGCCAAGCGAATTACGTGGAATTAGGAAGTTGGCAATTTGTACTAACTGTTAAGCGTCAACGATATGCTAATGAAGTAATTAACACATTAAGAGATACGTTTTAGCTTCATTCCCCACTCCGTTTAATTGTAATATTCTAAATATAGGCCGAAATTCAAACAACAGCTCGGAATAAATGCCCTCAATTGATTCTTCAAGCCCTTACTATTGTAATAATTATTGTATGCCGCAAACAGTTTTGAAATTATTATGGTGCATTTGACCCCAATAAATATTCCGAATGAGAGACACAAGATAAGAAGCACAAAATTAGTGATACAAATTTTGTGACAAGATAATTGGATATTCAAATTAATTTCTGTTGATACATATCGTTATTTAAATTGTTTTTCCCTTAGATAAATGGAAGTTATTTCACAAAATTTCAAATCAGTGAAAAAGTATTTCTCCTACAACCACTATGCAAAACACGCTCATCTACAAATATTTTCATACGCAAAGCAGGCCTTTTCTTAATTCTTTTGATAACCGTTGGAAAAGTAATGCGAAAAGTAGACGCTATGGCACTTTTCCGCACCGAAATGTCAAACAAAGCTACCTATGACCTTTAAACTTTTTTTTCCTACAATCACTAAGCAAAACACGCTTTTCTACATACGCAAAGCAGGGCTTTTCCAAATTCTTTTGAGAAAAGCTACCTTGACCTGTCAACTTTTTTTTGACAATTCAACCTTATGGTGAATTTGTGTACAATTTTTAAATTTAAACCAAAAGTAAGTGAACTATTTATTTCATTTTTTATTTTAATTAATCAATTATAGAAACAATTTCAGGAATTATGAACCAAGATCAAAATAATTTATCTTTTGAGTTGTCCAATTTGGACATTGAAAATACTCCTCCATATATTATCGATAAGGCTCGAACTGCAAGAAAAAATTTGTTACCTGAGGTTTCAATACAAAATTGTTCAAATTTCACAATTTTTTTTTATTGAGAAAAATTAGTCGCATCCACCAAAAGGTTATTAGCGACTGAACAATATCGGAACTATACAGTAATTGCAACTTAAAAATTAAGCAAGTACAAAATTTTGGACAATATATCAATCATATTGAACTAAATTACTGAATACAATTTGAAACATCGATATCCTTAAGGAAGTTTATTAGCCTGTCTATTGGAGAATGTTCACCAAGCAACTCTTCCGGGTTAATAGGGATATCATGTGTTTTGCGTTGCAGATTATATTTGCTACAATCAGTTAATATGTGTTTCACAGATAATATTTCGTCACATGTATCGCATTTGGGACGTTCTGTTTTGGTCATTAGGAATGAATGAGTTAACCTAGTGTGTCCCAGTCGTAATCGTTAAAGAGTCACCTGATTAAGTCGACTTAGATGGCAAGGCGTAACGACCGATTTTACACGTCTCAGGACTGAATCACTGCGATGCCACTCGTTTTGCCACATACCGATCACTTTGCTTTTATAAAAGACTTTAGTCACTGCCGGAACTTTTTATAACTGTACTCGAGTTATCACTATTCACTGCAAGACGCGCACATTTATCAGCTTTCTCGTTGCCACTAATGCCAATGTGTGATGGAATCCAGATGAGTTGAATGTTTCTTGAGTCATCTTGAATTTTTTTAAGCACGAATTCTTTAAGTTCTGTTTCGTCAATCCAACATTTATATCCAACTCATCCCTTTGAGAAGCTTATAAAATTCGTGAGTATCAAATAGTTGTTGAGCTTCAGGCTGTTTATATGCTTAAGGGCTTGGAATTTCACAATTAATTATACATTCAACTGATTTTTCTATTCATTCTCATATTTTTAGTTCTTTCCGTTCAACGTTTAAATAAAATAACTATATAAATTACTGTATTTCTTTCATTGATAAATTTGGTTGTAGGAAAAATATTGTGTACAACTTGTACGCAAATCACTTTCAAATCACTCGCTAGATTCGCTCGTGGTAAAAATGACGCTTTGCGCACTAGTTGTACAAACTACTACTATACCAATTCACAAATATGTTATGAAATATCTCATTTATTTTGTGACAGAATTAATATCTGTTATTTTGTGTTCATAGTTTTGGTTTTTTGGGGTGAAAGTTTTATTTTTAAATTTAATTGATTCCAATGAAATTTCTAAAACAACATTTGAATCACTTAATCAAAAGTATTTAAGAAAATAATTTTTTTGTCTTCATCTGCACAATCTAAGGATGTCCACGAAGAAAAGTGCCATCTCTATTAATGTGGAATCTGATGGTAAACAAACTCCTGCTAGAAATATACCGATGATATTATCATAATAGCCAGGAACTATACAAAGAGCTGTTGTAGGCAGGTGAAATTACTACATCCCAAAACCTTGAACTTGATGGAAGGTTAATAGTGAATAATTGTGGAGGAAACTCGAAACAGGGATATCACACAAACTAAAAATTTCTTTAGCATTGATGCCAATCATCAGTTATGAAATCATCACGTGGAGTTCTCAGCTTCACACATTATTTATGATGGTGAAAAATGTCACGGGAATGGAAAATGCGGACTACTACTACTACTAAATGTGCAGGCTTTTCCTGGAGAAACTCAAGCCAAGGTTCCGGCACTGAGGCCACTGGCGGGCCCATTGTGCCATTCCTGCTACCTAGACATCCATGAAGCCGAGCCCTTCAATAAAGGCTACAACCTTTTTCAATGGATGTCTGCTTGTGTCTCAAGGGACCATAACAGGGACTACGAAGATTCGCCTGCGTAGTAAAGCCCAGTGTGGAGAACATGGACTGACGTTTCATCAGTCATGCCGCAACCACTACATAGGGAACTTTCTACTACTCCTAAGTTGTGGAGGTGTTTCCTCATACAGCAGTGCCCTGTTAGGAGTCCTGCTATCTTCCTTAGCCTACTCCTTGGTAGTTCAGTGGCTGCCCTGGCGTGTCCATCAGTCCATCCCTTCAGTAGAAGTTTGGATTGTCTAGGACCCTGCAGAGCATTCCAATGAGCGAGGTGCTGATTCCTCAGCCACTTCTTCGTCTCCTATTTTTTGTTTTGTTAGGCCCAGGGTCGGGCCCAGGCCGTAGAAAGGAGCTGCCGCCCCTTCCGCAGCAAGTGCATCCGCCATCTCGTTGCCTTCAAAACAAGAGTGGGCTGGAATCCATTCTAGCCGCACCACGTTCCGCCTTGCAAGTCGTTCTCGACATTCGTTAGCAAGTCCTGAATTGCTGGTATACCCACTTATGGCTTTAATTACTGCCTGACTGTCGGAGTATATGGTTATGCGTCGATCCACATAACATGTCTAGGTTTATCTGCGCACATTCCAAGATAGCATATATTTCGGCCTGATATGCAGATACACCATCACCCAATGGTACACAAACTTGTGTTCTTGGGTTCCTGGAGTAAATTCTTGATGGAGTCAAATTAGAGGAGTACATTTTTGCAGTAGGAGCTAAAATTCTTCCTAAAAACATCACTTTTGCTTCAAGAATCTCAAATAACAGAGTATGTATTTACCTATCGAACAAGTCAGTGGTTGATCACTTTATGGCAACATATCCTAGCATCACAATCAACAATCAAGATATTCAAGCAAGACGACTCATTACACCAGCAAGCAGAATTACGTTATCCAACGTCTGCCCTAGTATTCCACACGGAACTTTAGAGATTGAATTGAAGAAATTAGGTTTGAATCTTGTATTACCAGTAACTTTCATAAGAATAGGAGTTTCCAACCCAGAATACGGACATATTTTTAGTTTTCGGCGCCAGGTATTCACCTCTCCTCTATCTCCTGAAAGTAACATTCCTGAATCGTTTACATTAACCTATGAAAATACTCTTTATCGGATTTTCGTATCCGTTGATGGCCTGACCTGTTTCAAGTGCAAACAGCCAGGCCATATTGCTGTCAATTGCTGTAATGCAACCACCGCTCCCCACACTTCCGAAAATGACTCAGAAAGTTCACCTAAATCCTTTGATAAGTCAAGTAGTTCTAGGAAAACTCCAAGTACAAAAGATCCTGTAGAAGCATCTCAATCTGATGTGAATACACAAAACCAACATAGCACAAATGATCCACCCTCCACATAAAAAAAAAAACTGAACCAGCCATCAAAAGAACTAGTTCCGACCGGGAAACACCTGAAATTGCGGAAGAAGGAACTTCAACAAACAATATCTTTGTCACACCTGAAAAACCCCCTCAGAAAAAACAAAGGCCTGATTTTGACGAATTGCTTAAGCCAGCAAAAGTTTTCATAAATTCTCACGAACCACCCTTCGTTCTAAATTTTGACCAATTGGTGGATTTGTTCGAAAACAGTTACGGTTCACCAAACCCTGACCAAATTGCTATAAATTACACCAATGACTTACCCCTACTTTGCTATATGTTACATGAAATTCATCCTCACTTGAAAGATAGAAGCATAAAAACTCGCTGCACCAAGCTTCGAAAAAAATGTGAACTTTTCGACTCGCAACCATCAACTGACAATGAAAGTGACGCATCATCGGAAGTAAATAGCTTCTAGTTTCTTCCAATTAAATTTTTATAAACACTTATATTATGTACAAAAACATTCTCCAATGGAATATAAACGGCCTTTACACTCACTTAGAATCACTGCAATTACTTATGTCTGAACTAGATTCTTCTATTATCTGCATTCAGGAGACTAACTTTGCAGAAAAAACTTACAGTAATAAAAACTATAACGGTTATTTCTTAAATAGGGTCGATTGTCTACGTGCAAGTGGAGGTGTTGCAATATATGTGAAAAAAGATATCAGCCCATCACTTATTCCTCTGAATACAGACTTAGAAGCCATTTGCGTTGCTTTACCTGGTGACAAAAAACTACATATCTGTAATGTTTACATTCCATCTAACGTAGAACTCAATTCACACAATTTATCCAATCTTTTAAATCAAATTCCGTTGTTGGTGACTTCAATGGACATCATTTAACTTGGGGTTCTCCATCAAATGATAACAGAGGTACTTTAATTTCGGATGTTATCGAACAGCATAACCTAAGTATTTTAAATAATGGACACCCTACTCGTTTTAATGCCAGAAACGGTAGTTTCTCACACATAGATTTAAGCATATCGGATCCAGTTTCGATTATTAATATAACATGCCGTATCTATATGGGAGTGATCACTACCCCATAGAACTATATAACAGCTCATTTATTTCTAACAATAACCCTGGTATGAACAAATGGAAGCTAAAAACTGCAAACTGGGATCTATACAAACAATTAATGGACAACTTTCTTGGTCAAACTGATTTCGAGCATAGAAACCAATCAGAATGGCTAGATATTTTAACTTCTTTGATCATAAGAGCTGCCAATATTTCTGTAGATAAATCCACTAGTACGTCCTCACAACGCAGAAAAGTACCATGGTGGAACCAGACTTGCAAGGAAGCCATAAAACAAAGCAAACATGCCTTTAATAGACTTAAACGCCATAACTCTCCTGAAAATCTACAAATTTTCAAAAATTTGAGAGCAAGAGCACGTTACATTATAAAAAAATGCAAAAAGGACTCTTGGAAAAATTAAATTTCATCCACTAGTGTAACAACCCCTCCAATGGAAATCTGGAGTAAAATGAGAAGGATTGCTGGTAAGTACTCGTATTTCAACATAAACTCCTTATCTATTCAAGACGAGACTATAACTTGTCCCAAAGAAATCTCTGAAAAGCTCGCTGACACATTCAAATCACATTCAAGTAATGCTAACTACAGTCAAGAGTTTCTCCGGAAGAAGATCCAAATAGAAGCACAATTCCCCATAATTGTGACCGAACAACAAAACTACCCTCTAAATATGCCAATATCACTAGAAGAACTACAAAATGCTCTCAAATTCACTAAAAATAGTTGCCCAGGTCCAGATAATATACCAGTGATTTTTATAAAGAATTTACCTGAACAATCTATACTTTATTTGTTGAAAATTTTTAACCACTACTGGCTCAACCAAATTCTACCAAACTCCTGGAAAGAGGCATATATAATTCCAATTTTAAAAAATAATAACCCACCGCACCTTCCCACATCATACAGACCGATTTCTCTTACATCAAGCATTGGTAAGTTATTGGAAAAAATTATTAATTATCACTTAACGTGGTTTCTTGAAAAAAATTCACTTTTATCCAAACATCAAACGGGTTTCAGGAAAAAACGATCAACTTTAGATAACATAGTTGATCTAGAATCAGATATCCATTAAGCTTTTCTTAATAAACAAAAAGTTCTCAGCGTATTCTTTGACATAAATCGAGCTTACGACTCAGCGTGGCGGCATAATATCCTTAGAACTCTATCTGGGATGAGAATAAATGGAAATATGCTAGCTTTTGTTCAAAATTTTTCGAAAATCGTTGTTTTCGTGTACAAGCAAACAGTCATTTGTCACAATTAAAATCTCTAGAGAATGGCACACCCCAGGGATCAGTCATTAGTGTAACACTTTTTTTAATAGCAATAAACAGCGTGTTATCAAATATAAATTATCCCTTAAAAGGTAGACTATTTGCCGATGACTTAGTAATTTCTGTCAAAGGCAAAAATTTAGATTTCATGAAAACCGCTATGCAGCAGCAAATTCACCAATTGGAGATTTGGTCCAGAGAAACTGGATTTACCTTCTCTATCTCTAAAACAAAATGTCTAATGTTTTCTAAAACTCCTTTGCTGGTTTACCCCAACTTGAAATTATATAACGAAAACCTCCACTTTCAAGAAAATCTTACATTTCTTGGAGTTATCCTGGACTCTAAAATGACTTGGGAGTCACACATCAATAATCTAATTACTAAATCTACCAATGGAATTAATATGTTAAGAGCATTATCGGATAAAAACTGGGGAGCTGATTCTGCCTGTCTACTTCTGGACTATAGCAGTGTAGCATACAACTCAGCTAAACAAAACGTCCTAAGTCGTCTTAACTCCGTTCAAAACTCTGCAATCCGAATCTGCCTTGGGGCTTTCCGCTCGAGTCCTATTGACAGTCTGCTATGTGAGGCTTCTGAACTTCCCCTTCATCTTCGACGTTATTATCTAAGCCTCTCGTACACCGCATCAGTATCCTCGAATCCAAATCATCCGGTATATCAAAATGCACTGTCAAATCGTTTTAGCTCTGAGTATGCAAAAAGAAAACGAATTGATCTCCCTCTATATGAGAGAATAAATAGATCTCTCATCTCATTTGATACCTCCATTCCTCCAACTTTTTCACTGAACCTTAATCCCATTCCTCCCTGGCTAACGAAGCTCCCGTACTGCGACACTTCCTTATCAAATTTCAGCAAATACGAAACAAATCAAGCATTGATAAGAACAGCATTCCAAGAAAAAGTGTCCAGATTTAGTCAATACTTACAAATCTACACAGACTCTTCGAAAATGGAAAACGGACAAGGAGTAGGAATTTCAATTATTGCTCCCAGTACCGTCATTAAAATTAGGCTACCAGAAATAGCAAGTGTATACTCTGGAGAACTGTACGCAATATTTCAAGCCCTCATATATGCAAAAAACCACGAACCAAGTCATTTTTTGATCATTACGGACTCTCTAAGCTCTGTTGAAAGCATTCACCAAATGTACTCCTCGAATCCCTTAGTACAAATTATCAGAAGAGAGCTGTTCAATCTACAAGAAGCTCATAAAGATATTCGTTTTTTATGGGTTCCGTCACACATAGGGATAATCGGAAACGAAAAGGCAGATCTCGAGGCCAAAAATGCAACTGAAGATCCAAATTGCACTTTAGTGTCAAGAACTACTGTGACAGACTGCAAGAACTTTTTTAAACAGTTAGTCATCAAGTACTGGCAAAACTGCTGGTCTCGATCTCAATCCAAACTGAGGAGAGTTAAGAAAAGTGTAGCTGCCTGGAAATTCCTACCAGCCAAAAGGAGAGATCAAATAATATTAACTCGACTTAGAATTGGACACACTCGCTTCTCCCACGGCCACCTGATGTCTCATTCTGCGGCACCCATATGTGAAACATGTCAGGCTCCAGTGTCGGTAGTGCATGTGCTAGTAGAGTGTACCCGTTTTGCTCATCAAAGAACGCTGTACAATATACCGAATAAAATCACAGACATTATCGGTGAAAACTGTGACGTTGAAAAATTGTTACTTTTCCTGTAAGCAGTTAACTTACTGTATAAAATTTGAAAATTCTATTATGTATATGTAAATCAATGTACAGGGTGTCTCATTATATTCTGACTGTTTTTAAGAGCTTATATCTTCGAAACGGTTCTGGATAATAAGATGCGGTTTACTCAGTTAGGTTTAAAATTACCGTGAGTTTTGTTGTGACACATTTATATAAATGGCGTACTTCCGGATGCCCGCTAGAAAATTGGCGTATTTTCAGAATACAGTAGATGTAATTTTTTAAATGGGACACCCTGTATATTTAGCAATTTATTGGAAGACGCATATTTTTACTTCATAACGGTACTTTGAAGTTTAAAATCGGTGCACAGAAAGCGAAGTTAGATAACTTTAACTAGGATGCTGTACCTAATGATTTAGATATAAAGTTGAAACTTTATTAGCTTAAGTGAACTGTAAAAAACAAATAGAAACATGTTTTAGGGCACTCTAAAACAAATGTTCGATGTGTCTTCCTTCTTGGTCTATACATTTGTGGAATCGAACCAAGTTGTCGAATACCGCTGTCAGCATTTCAAGAGGAATATTTTCCATTACCTGCCGTATGTTATTTTTTAATTCTTAATAGTAGCAGGCATCGGGTTGTAGACTCTATCTTTCACAAATCCCCATACAAAAAAATCCGGGGCAGTCAGGTCTGGGGAATTTGGAGGCCATTCTATTGGACCAGTCCTACCAATCCAATTATTTCCAAATTGTTGGTTAACAGATTCTCTTGATATGTTGGAATAATGGGGTGGAGCCCCGTCTTGTTGAAAGCAAACATTTTGGTTCAAAATACCATCTTGTTCTAACTGGTTCTAACACAATGTGAAGTTTTGTCAATGATCGCATTATTTTTGTGATGTGACATATTAACGCCTCCTTGATTATTATTTATTAATAAGATATCTGAATCATTACAGTATTCCAGTTAAAGTTATCTAACTTCGCTTTCTTTGCACTGATTTTAAACTTTGAGGTACCGATAAAAAGTAAACATATGCGTCTTTCAAGAAATTGCTAAATATACAGGGTGTCCCATTTAAAAAAATACATCTACTGTATTATGAAAATACGCCACATTTCTAGTGGGTAAACCGGAAGTACGCCATTTATATAAATGTGTCACAACAAAACTCACGGTAATTTTGAACCCAACTGTGGAAACCGCATCTTATTATCTAGAACCGTTTCGAAGATATAAGCTCTTGAAAACAGTCAGAATATAATGAGACACCCAGTATATCAATTTTATGTTAATTTATTGTTGGGCGCTAATAACCCTAGGGGTTGATGCGCAAAAAATTTCAAAATAAAAAAAAAGACTTGGGGGATGTTGAAGAACCTAAAGAGAATTAGAAGTAAAAAATCGTATGCCTCTGAAGTGAAAAATTAAAAAAACGCGTTGGAAAGTAATATTTTAACGAGAAGGATGAGTGCTGGAGGCAACAAAAATCCTTGTCCTTCTTTCGCTATAAAAATAACAATTTGCATTGTGTTTTTTCTATTCACAGAAAAAATTTAGATGCCCGAATGGTATTGGACAAAACTATCGCTTTTCACAGATCCGACATCCTGTGACATGCTTAGTGAGATCCCAGCACCATCACCATCTTCAACAATAGTATGCAGATGGCTCTACACTTACCTTAACAGTCATACAACAGCTTCTAGACACAATTCGGTTGAATACACTTCTCTCAAGTATGCACTTGCTTCTTTCAGTACTTTCAATAACTACTAATTGTAAACAGTTACTCTTAGATAGGAATTGTAGTACTAAAACTTGACGTAAGAAGATAAGGTTAGTTTAGTTTGTGTTGAGTGGGTCTATAAGGCACTCCACTGCGGCTCGCAAGAGTCTAATATGAGAAGAGGAGTGCTTTGATTTTTTGGTAAGAGATACTGGTAAGTAAGTAGCCTGTTTCAAGTTTGCGGTAAGCTCAAATTATTATTAAAAAGAGACTTAAGTGGTCTCCTACTAGTGTGAGCAGGCTTACTATCGAAAACACCCTATATTTCATTTGAAAAAACTATAGATCTGTAAAGTATTGAAATTTGGCTATGGACAGATTTATAAACATAAATATGTATTCACCAATCAATGACTACAACCTTTTAGTACGTGAAACATTTTCATAGTTATTAGATAAGTATTATTATTCATTAGTTTTATTTAAACAATAATCACTCTATACAGATTTGAGTTGGTTATATCGTATATTTTTAAAATTACGAAAAAAATTAAATGATAAATCTCCTTACGACGTACCTGGACTCCCTACTAGTTTCTTGAAACAAAAAACTAGGTATTTTTATCAAGTACTCCGTCACAGTTTGCCTACCGTTTTTTTTTTGGTTAAAACAAGTCGAAGCAACAATTTCAAACAAAGCGATAAACATATTAGCGTGAGTGGTTGTGCAGTTTCATACGTTTGAATGATGGAAATTACAATAATGTCCGGTATGTATATTTATTTCTGGTAATTTATAATTCAAATTGGCCATAATGAATAATAATTTTAATAGATTAGGTTTAAAAGAAGCTTAAAAAGTATGAATAACATAGTTTTTCACACTAAATGTTTTAATGAACTTTTTTTTTATACAAATCATGATGTAGATAAATGCATAGTGTGTTACTTTTATTGTATTTTCTTAGTATTGAACTATGTAAATGGTGCTGGAAAGGATATTTTATAATTTGACTTTGGTTACTTTGATTTTGAATGAACTTTCATTATAAAGAGAGAGAATTTGTATTATATGTTTGTAATAGAAACTTGAAAACTACTTAAAAGCTACTTTATCTGTATACAACATTTTATTTAACTAAAAATACCTAATATGAAAATTACAATAGTTCATGGAAAATTTGCCAATATAAAGATTTATTTATTTAACAAAAGTGATTAAACTATTCATTTATTGGGTTATTAATTATATTGTACGTATAGAGTAGGTATTCTCTCGACTTCGAGGAAGACATTTGTACAATTATTATCATTATTGTTTAATGGAATATTATAAATACAATTTTTGGTTTATTCATATGTTTTGTATAAACATTCGAATATCGAGTCGTTGACAGATTCTTCCAGAAAACATTTTAAAATACGTTTTCAATTGGTAAGTTTGTGTTTTTCTTGTAACGTTACATGACTCAATATGAGTCAATGACCCACCCTTCAAATTCTTACAGATACAGATGAGTCAGTGAAAACTAAATTTTAATATACAGGGTATTCCTAAATTCAGGAGGTGATTGCTCGTGTGAAATCAAGATGATTCTTTCCTATTACAAAATTCCTCATCTCACCCCTTTTCGAGTTATCATCTTTAAAATAAAAGGTGGTGACTAAAATTAAGCTTTTGTTTTAAAATTCCAGTTAAGCTAGAAACTTGAAACTCTGTAATTTTCGTACACTCGCAAAGGACTAACCACGGGTATTTTTTCAATATTCCTGTTAAATTATACGCGGGTGGAATTTGCAACCCTTACTTTATTTCATATAAAAACTTTTTTCGAGATGAAGTTTTATGGAATAAAATTCAACTTGAAATTCTTGTTTTATTTAAAAAAATTTTTAATTTTGAATTATTTCGCCAAAGCCAATATCTACAGAGAAAAAGATAAACACCATATTTAATAATTTTTCTAAATAAATTGAGTGGAAAACAGTTAAGATTTAAAATGGTATACCTACGATTTATAAAAAATGCTTGAAATACACGAAAATTACAGAATTCCAAGTTCCTAGCTTCACTGAAATTTTAGAAAAACTAAATGAAAACCTAAATTTAGTCACCAACTTTTGAGGGTTATATCTCGGTAGTGGTGGGCTGAGGAAATTTTGTTATACAGGGTGGGCACTATGAACGAACTATTCTCTGGCGTCTTAACGGCAAATATAATTAGAAAAAATAAGACGTAGAATCAAGTAGATTCTTTAGGACTAGTTAAAAAATATTTTGGAATATACAGGGTGCTCCAAAAAAGCGTGCCATATCAAAGTTAGGTTCCTTTAAATGGAACACCCTGTATTTTATCATATTTTTGAATTGTACTATTATAAATAATGTAAGTTCATTAACATTTTCCCATACCTATCTAATTCAGTTTTCAGGATAAATCGATTTTACATAATTTGTAGACCCTCCTAAAAAATACAATAACTTCAAAATAAAAACGAATAACCACATTTGCTGCACACCATCTCACTAGAAGCTTTTAACATTCTGTTTCCAATATTCACTGGTATGCTATCATATACAGGGTGTTCCATTTAAATTAAGCCAGAAATTTATGTATTAAATGGTTGGTGTTATACTGTAGTATTAAAAACACCCTGTATCTGTTGGGTCTGTTAAACGTGGGAATTTATTACCTTTCAGTTGGTATTAGGTTTGCCTACATCTAGCTCTGATAGTTCTCGAGAAATTTCAAATTTTTAAAAACTTTCCATCGGAGTATCATGTCATAGGTAACTAGATGTCAGCAAATAATTGAATATTAAAAAACAAATTTGAAATTTGTTATTTTGACAGTTGGTGCTTTGTTGTATGATTTATTATTGATAAATTGATATAGTCTCTTAAATCAGAATTCTATTAAGGGTAAGTACACTATTTTTGGGCATACAGATACAATAAGCTTTAAAATTATAAAAAAATAAATAGGTAGGTACAAAAAATTCAAAGAAGGTGTTCAAAGTGACGCCCATCTTGTTGGAAATAAATTTGAACCCTTTTTTAGAAAAAGTTATTGTTCACTTCCTTTAACATTTCCTTATCATATCCTTCATGTTCTCAGGAGTGGTTGGCTCTGTATTGTAGACAATACTTTTTATGTAACCCCCAAAAAAATAGTATAATGGCGTCAAGCATGGGAACCTTGCCGGCCAAAGATAAGGACCCCCTCGCCCAATCCATTTTTGTGGAAAAATATTGTTTAGGTAACGCCGGACAATTACACTGTATATAATCAACAGACGCACCATATAACTGCAGTCACATTTTTTGTCCTGTTGCTAGTGGAACGTCATCTAAAAGTTCGAGTAGTTTGTTACGTAAACATTTACGGAATTTTCTTCCAGTTATCGTTAAGTTTTTTTACTAATCTTATTGCAAAGTTAATGATTGAGTACCCTTAATAAAATTCTGATTTAAGAGACCTTTAATTTATCAAAAATAAATCATACAACAAAGCACTTACTGTCAAAATAACAAATTTTAAATTTTTAAAAACTCTCCATCGGAGAATCATGTCATAGGTAACTAGATGTCAGCAAATAATTGAATATTGAAAAAAAATTTAAAATTCCTCTAAAACTATCAGAGTTAAATATATAGGCAACCCTAATACCAACTGGAAGGTAATAAATTCCCACAATGATGAAATTATTTATTTGCATTAAAAAAATTTCCTTTTCATTCAAATAAATATTTGTTTCCCATGGTCCAAACTAATATTTATTTGATAAATTTTAAAAACTTGTTTGCCGTGTGTCTCCCCAATTTATTTAAGATAAATAAATATTCTATTATAATCAACTAGTACTAGTCAAAATCAAACAAATAAATATATTTGACTAAATCAGTTACTGAAAAAATAGAACAAATAATTATTTGCTTCAAATCTCATCGAAATAAATATTTATTTAATCTTATTCAACTTGCTGAAAAATGAAACAAAATACTTATTTGGCCAAATCCACTCGGTTTAAAATTCAAAGACATATTTATTTGATTTGAATGGCATACAAATAAATATTTATTTCATCATACTTTCTGAAGCGCAAATATCAAATAAATATTTATTTCATCATACTTTCTAAAAAGAAAATATCAAATAATTATTTATTTCATCATACTCCCTTAAGAGTAAAAATCAAATCAATATTTATTTACTTTTAACTAAATATTTATTTAACGCTTATCGCCCAATGAAGGATTTAAGCAAATATATATTTGCTTATGTATTTATAGTGTGTACAAAAAGCAACGTAACTTGCATAAGTAACATTTTCCACTAGGTAGAGGGAGTTATAGTTAAATAATTGCAAAAAAAGACATAGTAACCAAGCAATTGCATTGTGTATCGGTTGCAATATATGCATGTACTTGTTTACCAATGCTTTATAATACACTCCCTATACCTAGTAGTAAATGTTACATATAAGTTATTTCGATTTCACCAAAAGTTTTTACAAATAAATCAAGTTATCTGTACAAGTCAATTAGAAATATAGTGGGTGACTCATTCTGGAGTAATGGTGCAACCAGTATATTTCCAACTAACTTATGCAGATAAATAGATATATTTAAAAAAAAAACTTCTATCAAAAGCTGTTTTTTTTGTAAACCTAACAAGTAAATTTCTAGTGTAACTTAGTTTCTTTAATAGTTTGTGTGTATCAAGGTAAAATGTAAAGTAGAAGAAATTTAAAAAAAATATATTTTATTACTGCATTACTTACATAAAAATGCATGTAGTACATTGCAAAACTTCTAAAGTCTAATTATATTGAGATAAAAAAAGTTCACACCATAAAAACAAATTTATTCTTGACATATTTTAGATTAAGTACCGAGGAAGCAAAAATGTCATTTCTTTTGAGCCAAATCGTCTTGAGCTTCTTGTGTAACACCTAAAATACAAAAAGTTACATATAGCCACAAAAAATAAAAAATTTTAGGTAAAAATGCAGTATATTAAAATCAAAAACCGACCTGTTTCAGGGTTTTTGTAGCAACGACGTAGTTTTGAAAATAGGTAAAGGCTGGCCAAAACCTCGTGAGCCACCCATTTTTTATTTAAATAAACCTAATATGAAATTCAAGTGATTTAGATTGAATATTTTTGTATTTAATTTTGTCCAGGAAATGTTGAAAATATGATATTGTACTTTTGTTTCAAATAATTATTTATTTAAATTCAAGCTTATATGAATTTGAGTGATTTAGATTCAATAATTATTTATTTAACTATTTGTACGGGACGGAAAAAAAGATGGCGCTTAAGAGGCTTAACTAACCGCTTTCGTTTTATGATACCTTTGTCTGGATCTTTGTTTATAGATAGATGTTTAGAAAAATAAATTATCTTGACATTAGTGTACCTATTTCTCAACATGGCAAGTTTCAAATTATTTTTACGCTTTAAATAAATGATCAACCAAACTAAGAAAGATACCAATTAGGTAGGTATTCGACATTTCGATTCAAGAGCCATGCCATCGGCTTTTTTTTTAAATTGTAAAATTGGCAATAATCATGTTTCCCAAAATTAATTTATGGAAGAATGATGATTCAAATAAAAAATAACGAGCATCAACCTACCTAAAATGTATAAAGGTACCAATTCACTTACCTTCAAATACTTCCCAGAAATGAAGTAAATTCCAACCTTCTATAACAATAATTTTATATTATCCATCTTATCCACCAACATGAAAACTTTACTTACACTGCGCAAACTACACTAACAACAAATTAATGTAATAATTCTTCTCTACAATCTGCAAACACAAAAACTACTTGTTGCTCCTGTCCCTGTCGAATCTTGTCTACACTCTACGCACGCGTAACAGTTATATAGTTTACAGGGAAGAATTATTTAATTTAAAGATAACTGCCTAAATAATAAATAATTATTTTTTGGATCCAAATATTATATTATTTGACGATGAAACTGCAATGTATTCAACTTCACCCTATAAATTTGTTTGATTATGTTATTTATATTTTTTGATGCCAATAAATATTTATTTGGCATTAATATTTTGATTGTTTGCTTTTAACTTATTTGCTTCAAAGCCTGCAATATTTGACTCAAATATATATAATTCAAATAAATTTACAGAAAAAAACAAATAATTCAAGGTATTTTATACAAATACATTTCTGTTGATTTGAATAATGTTTATTTAATACCAATAAATATTGAACAAATAACTCATTTATTTGGAAAAAAATGATCAATTTTATCAGTGACGTTTAACAGACCCAACAGATACAACAGATACCAGTAAATATTGGAAACAGAATTTTGAAAGCTTCTAGTTAGATGGTGTAAAGCAAATGTGGTTATTCGTTTTTATTTTGAAGTTATTGTATTTTTTCGGATGGTCTACAAATTATGTAAAATCGATTTATCCTGAAAACTGAACTAGATAGGTATAGGGAAATGTTGATGAACTCACATTATTTTAAATAGTACAATTCAAAAATATGATAAAATACAGGGTGTTCCATTTTAAGGAACCTAACTTTGATACGGCACGCTTTTTTGGAGCACCCTGTTTATTCCAAAATATTTTCAAATTAGTCCTGAGTAATCTACTTAATTCTACGTCTTATTTTTTCTAATTATATTTGCCGTTAAGACGCCAGAGAATAGTTCGTTCATAGTGTCCCATCCTGTAGAAAAACCTATCTTGATTTCATACGAGCAATCACCTCCTGAATTCTGTTGCATGATTTTATAAACATCCTGTATATAAATTAATATTTTTTAAATTCAAATTATGAAGTAGACAGGTTATGCACTGATTTTTTTTGTAATGTTATAACATTACAAACAATTGTGTAAGTGTAATGTCTGTAGATACAAAATATTCTCAATTTTATTGGGAATATTTTGTTTTGTTTATTTCTCAACAAATTGCTGTTCATAGAAAAACATTTCGAATATTCTCTAAATAATTTGAAATTTGAAACAAACTTTTCGTTTGGAAGCAAGACGGCTGAAGGAAGGTCCATCTTCAGATTCTTTACCCTAACGAGAATTATTGTCAGTTTCTGCTTTCTGTAATTTAGTTAAGAATTAGATTCTAGATGGCGATGTGAGCAAAAAGCTGTAAAAATAAGAGTCTGATTATCATTTTAAAACGTCCAGATCTTAATTTAAATCCCAAATCATCCCTAAAAACGTTTAATTTTATTATTTGTTGATTATTAAACGTTTTACTTCCTACAAAAAACTACAATTTTCTTTTTTTTCACAGATTTGAACGCTTGATTGGTAAAAAGCGATATGCCTAAAGGTAGGTGAATGTTTTGACGAATAACTAAAATAGAAATTATATTTTAAATTCGAGAAATCCAAGGAAGTAGCCTGAAAAATTACCAAATTTATATTCACTAAAAATTTTCATTCGATCATCATCATTGTTCCTTGCACCAAAAGTCATAAATAGTCTATTTTTTCATTTATATATTTTTTTCTATTTTGCTTATTCAAAAAGTATGCCTGAAATGTTTTCGATGTTCACAATTTTTCATATAGGTTTTGATTTTTATAATTCTTTAAATATATTCAATATTGCAAACACCCCAGCAAGAGGATATTTTTATGTAGATTTTGTTTGTGTTTTTTCTTTTTCAGGTTGAGTTTTTTCATATACCCATGTTCTGTGAGCAAATCGGTCAGTAATTTAGGTTATTATCAGAATTGAATTTTCCTTAATATAAATTTATCAAATCGACACAATTTTTTAGGAAGAAAAAAACAAAGGACTTCTGGTGCAATGTTCTGGAGGTCAATGGGTTAGGTTTAACATAATTAATTTTTTTTCAGTTCAAATAGGAGTTTATCATAACAAGACTTAATAAAAACATTAAGATAGAATAATATTAAATTGAAAAATTATCGAAATAGGAGAAATAAAATAACTATGATAAATGAAATATATGAATAAAAAATTACTTGAAAATTATTACTTCTACAATTCATCTAAGAAACAGTATATCTTTAAGACTCTAAATTGTTTTCCAAATTCAAAAAATTTATTTAGTGTAGCATATTCATTGGAAGTTTCGTTAAAAAATTATTATTTTGGATGTATTACCACTCCCAGAACGCACTAGGAACAACGAGATCTTCCAGATAACTCAGAAGAACTGACAACTTATTATTATTTCGGGTGTTTCCAATTCTTTACATTTTATACTGTCTATCATAAATTTAATAGAAGTAATAGAAGTTTTTTTGTGGTTACACAAATTTTCAAATTGTTGTATGCCTGTATATATTGTAGGATGTGATCACAGAAATTTCAATGGGACAATAAAGGACTTGTAGTTTTGCAGAATCTTTTTTCTACGTAATCACAAAATTAAATATATACTTAGATTTTTCCAAATAAGATTGTTCATAAATATTCGTTTGTCTGTTTCATCTTCAATACATCTGTTATTTACAAATATCTTTGATTCCTATAATTTGCCACAGTAAAATTTTACTGAAACTGTTAATTTTTGTATTACTTATATGAGTGTTCGGGTAATATGGTGGGATTTCATGAACTACAAGGACTATAATGTCGGGTTATAGGGTATAGAGTCAGTATTATAGAGAAACTGTGATGTATGCCTTTGACTAAGAGATAAATGTGGTGGCAATCGCCGGTCGGTGAATGGAAATGGTCGATTCCGGCTTTTAGTGATGGTTAATGGTAAAAATGGTGCAGTCCAAATGGTATTCGGAGGGAGATTGCGCCGTGGATGGTTCCAAACGTGAGTGATATTATTTTTTTCAATGTTACCATTATGATATATAAGTTTAATATTTTTTATATGAATGAGAGATCTTATAATATATACGATGATGAAATCAATTCTTGAAAAAGATGAAATTTAGTGATTCATTTATAAATTAGAAATTGTCCAATAAATAGGGACATTTGAAACAGAAGAACCCTAACCCTGGGATGAAAATATCTGGAATAAATTAACAATTTAAAAAAAATGGAAAAAGTAATAAAACAAAAATTGAAAATATTAGGAACAAAAAGAGCAATTTTTTCTTCTGTAAGTTCCTTGTGGCATCACTTATTCTTTTTTCTTATTCTTCTGGGAATCAAACCACAATAATGTTTTTTATTTTTTATTTCGACGTTTCGGTAGCGTTCCAGCTACCGTTGTCAAGATTAACTAGTAATAAAATAATTTTTGGTCCCTATCTGACACAACGAAGATATATGACAACTAGACAATCAATAATATTTTGAAGTTAACGCCCGGCTGCACCAGCTAAAAAACAGTCCGTTGAATCGGCCGATCAACCGTAAATCGTAGCTTTCGTGTTGCACCACCCAAAAGCTGTCCGTTAATCGATTGGTTTTACGGATAGAATTAACCGACCGTTTTCGGGCGATAATTGCAAATACGGACCGTTTTTGGTAATAACCTCGCTATGTTTCTAATGACATTTGTTTGATTTTGTGTAGTTTGAACGGATTCGGCAATATTTTCAATATTATTTATAGGTGGTATTACATTGCGATTGAAACATTACGGAAAATTACACACTACACAAAAGACCGAGATGTAATCCATTCAATTTATTTAACAACCAGCAATTTAAAGCAAGATACCGTTTCTGTGAAGAAACAGTAAACCAGCTATGGTAAATTATTGGAGAATATTCAATACGTTCCGGAAAAAATAATGGAGTGACTTCTATGAATCAATTATTAATAACGTTAAGAGGTACTATGCCACAGATTGATTTCAACAAGTGCTCGATGATCATATTATTAACATCCATAAAAGCACAGTGTGTAGAATAGTGCATCGAGTAGGGTACTACATAACTTTATCAAGTGGAATGCCTAGAACAAAAAAGAAGAAATTGGTGTGGTAAAACAGCAGTTTAAAAGCTGCTAGATTTCCTGGTGTTGTCTGAGCAATTGACTGCACCCATATAAAGATTTTGTTAATAGAAATCGTAAGGGCTGATTTCCCATCGATGTGCAACTGATTGGTGATATGAAATTGGAGATTCCAGATATAGTAGCAAGCTATCCGGGATTTGATAGGCAACGTAGGGTACATGTGCACAAACCACTTAATGACACCACTGGGTATCCCCTAAACAGAATCCCAAAATAATTATCAAAACTCACATATATTATTAGTATCTACTAGAAACGATATTGAAATACTGTTCGGAATTTGAAAACGGCGCTTACCTGTTTTATCTGTGATAATGCAAATATAGGTTGAAAATGTATTAAGGGTAATCATTGGCACATCTGTATTACATAATTTAGCAATAGAAAACCATTTTTGAAATTGATTGGGATCAACATATTGAAAATAAAATTGAGGATTCTGATTCTTCAGGATTCTGAATTGGAACGGAATGGGAATGCATTACGAATTCATTTGATTAACACTTTTTTTTGCAATTCGAATTAGTAACAAATATATTTTGAGCTAACTTGAATTATATATAATACAAATGTAGCATTACATAAATTAATTACAATTGAAGTAAATTTGCAACCATACTTATTTTTAAAATCATTTTATCTTCTTTTTTCTTTCCATTTCATATTTCATGTGACATTGACAATACGTATAATATAGGGTTATAGTTCAAACGCTCACTTCACTTCACAATCAACGGTCGGTTCAAATACCAACTGTAAATTTTTCTGGCGCAACTGCTATTTTGAAAAATCGGAGAATTGTCGATTAATCGGTCGATCAACGGTTATTGTATCGACTGTTTTTACGGTCGGTTGGTGCAACCGGGCATAAGACTACAAAACTTTGTTGTCAATTTTATTGAGGTCCATTCATAGTAGAGAGCAATTATAAAAATCAATAAAAAATGACACGAATCAAGGTGGGGCTCAGTAAATTTAGCTTATTAAATTAGGCTCAACAATTATAAAACTCAATATGAATATCGACCGTGGGGATTTGTAGAATTTTTTATAAAAAGAGACAATCAAAATAAGAGTATTTTTTTTCAAAATAATTCATATTATAGAAATAGTTTCTGTGAAAAGATGTAAATATTATCATTAACTGTTAATTCAAATATAAAACAGAATGAATACCAGGAGTGAATGTTTAATGGATGGTTCTAAAGAGATGAGTGGAATGTGGACAGTGATGAGAATAAAGGTATTAAAGTAGATAATCCAAGAAAAGGGACAAATAGTAGGAACAAATGAAAAGTTATAAAAAAAGACATTGGAGGAGATGGCGGATGTACAAAAGTGGTAGAATAAGGCAGATGAGCAGAGAAGTGAATAAGTGAAAAAGTTGATGGAAAATGTAAAACAAGTACAGAACAAAATGAAACAAGGACAAAATGAATAAAAAAACCAAATGAAACAAGGACAGGAAGAATTGAAAATCAAAATGGAACAAAAATAAGATGACTTGAAAAACAAAATGGAACAAGTACAAAGCAAACTGGAACTAGAAGTAAGCATATTGGTGTAAAAGACAAATTGGAACAAGGACAAACTAAGACAGAAAATACATTACAAGAAATTGTGATGACATGGAAGAAATTTGGAGGGATAAAAAAACGGACGATACGAGAATAGTGAAGGTGATCGAAATATTAAACGTCATAGAAGAAAAACTGCAACAAACTTTTATACTACTTGCTCGTACATTGTCATTCATTAATTTTGTATTCGGCTTAGATAAACGTTGATTAACCGAACAAATAAATTGAAATCGGCTTATTATTAAATTGATAAAATAATAATATAAGCCAATTGTGATGAAAATTCAAAGCCACTCAGTGCTCGATAATCAATCGTAAATTATTCAGTTTGGATTAATTAAATTCAGTTAAACAGTGGAGCATCCAGCTCTCATGTTTCCAGTTGGAAATAGTTGGAATATAAAATTTGAATTTATCTACCAGAAGCTGGTTGATGTCCACAATGTTTTTTCAAGTCTTATCACTCAATAAATCAAATTTGTTATTGCGGGAAGTGATAATTAGACTTGCGCGCGTAGCATACCCTACATGCTTTCCAGTTTGGTTTAGATTTGCATTCATAGTCCACCGGATTGGGGACATACAGACAATTTTTACTAAGCTAGTCCCTCTCAGAATACAGAGAGTGATGTATTCCAAGAAAAACCCTTCATATCATCAAGTGGGGTCTTATGTTGCGCGTCGAGTCCGTTCTATGCCTGAAAGGCTAGTGGCCTGATCCGAGCGGTCTTAATTTTCGCTTTGTAGTTTTGTTCTTTGTCTTCTGTTTTGAATATTGTGTGACCCTCACTAAGACACAAATCCTCAGCCGACAAACTGCTACTGAAGACGATTAAGTTGTTCCACTTCCTATAGCTAATTCCAGTGGAAATCCAGGAGCAGATCTTAGGTAGATCTACTTTTTTCTTGAGATCTTTACCTGGCAAATTTAGGCCATTAGCTAAGCTATCAGTTAGCTTCAGTTTTGCAGGGGTAGTTGTCGTTTCATAGGTTGTCGCTTAGGGGTAGCTAACTCCTTTCAGGCTTGTCTTCCTTTGTGTCCTCTTCCTAGGATCTTGTCAGCAGTCTTTGTAGCTTACTGCTTGCTCTTCATGTCCAAGGTGGAATCTCTGTATCCGTAGCATTGTGTTACTGTGTTTGCTGTTGCTCTGTTCTGACGATCTTCAGCCTTTTCTTGTAGTGTATGTGTATAACTCTGCATCTTTCCTTTTCAGTTAACGTAACTGGCTAGGTTTCTGTAGTCGTCCTGTAGGTGGAAACATTGCTTTTAAATTCAAAGCAAGATGCAGATAGCTCGCCTTCGCCTTCTGAAGGTCGGTAATTTAAAATAAAATTTGACTAAAATCCAATTTTTTATTGGAATATAGTTTCAAAACTAATGTCGGCCCCCAATACCGCATACAATAGAAAATCTTAGATATTCAACAGTACCTTGAATAATTATACCAAAGCATCAAGAACTATGAAATTATAAGAATGAAAAATAAGAATCTTCTGGTGAAAGTCAACGAAGATTTGTTCTTGACACTTTCGGTAATTTCAATCCAAAGAATGAAATATTTGCATGTTGAAGTACACTTCTTCTTGCGAATAGGTACATACTGAAGATTTTCTACCTATTCCTCTTAAACTCTTTATAAAACTATTTTGTTTTGTTTTATAAATAACCACTTATACAACTGCATTAAATAATTCACGAAACCTGCAAATTATATGAGCATAAAAATCGAATATATCACATGAATCCAATTTTCATTTCAATCTATTCATACTACAAACTCTGGAACTGCACTGGTGGCATATTCTTTTTGCGCAGACATTTATTATATATTATTCATATAAATGTTAAGCATTAAGGAAATTGGACTGTCTCTCTGTTTAATACATTTCCTTATCTCAAATTTCCATTTATACCTACTCACCTTGACTAGTACTCTCTTGTTGACACTTATTTTTGTTTATCTAAATGTTTCTGGAAGCTTTAAATATTTAAAAAACTTATTACCATTATAGAAAAATATCCTTCTCCCAACATAATCTAAAAAGACCATTACAAACATATTACAGGGGTTTATTTGCCTTTTGATTTGATTTGATTCGATTTGATGAACCATTTGGACGTTAGGTAAATTTTCCAAGATTGGTTAATAATTTTAAGGAAGGGAGGAACAAGCTATTAATAAGTAGTGAACTTTGGATATTTTGAAGGACATTTCAAAAGGGACGGGTTCTAATGATTAAGACTAAGACGAATTCAGACAAAAAACTTTGAAACTTTGGGAGGAACAAAACAATAACTAAAATTATTAAAAATCTAATATGTTCTGGTCCTTCCTTGTTACTTTGCAACACTTGCCAATCATTATTAGAGGAACGTCAAATAGGACGACGACCCAGCACTGTAGTGGAACGCGTTCGATGCGACAATTACAGTCAAGCAGTGTCGAACATGGTTATTTCTTGGATGGGTGACCATGCCAGGGAAACGTATCGTATAGGGCCCGTACAGCCTGCAGCGGACTAGCATATCATAGCTCGCAGGCATTATACCTGAGCACGAGGTATAATGTAGATATACCCTCTTTCAGAGGAGACGTAAAACCGAGGTCCCGAGTCCATGAATGTTGGGCTCATTAAAGAACGCTATCTCTGGTTGGAACACTGGTGGGTTCGCCAAAATTTCCAGTTAAGGCCCATCCCCAATCAATTTAGTAACGAAGTGGCACTTCGGCACGCGTGCTGGGACAATGACGTTTAAACGTTAGTATCCTCAATTCAATTTCGTGCTGACATTCGTGCCGACTTGGAAGTGCAAGCTTGCAAGCTGCAAGCTTTTTCGGTGCGTGCCGAATTGTGTCATGCGCATTTAATCATGGGAAAAATAATTTAGGTACCCTAACCCTATTTTATTCTATTATCTTCGTAAACAAACATACATTATTTTCTAATATCGTAATAATTATATTAATTTGTTGTCTTTGATATGTAGTAACAGCTTTTATTTACAAGAATAATCACAGGTTAAACTTTTCAATTACCTCGTTCCTTTAAAATAACAATGAAAATGCGCATGTGCGATAACATTCAGACAGACTGAATTGACAGGATTGAGGATGGGTATCCGTTTCGCAGCACGCGTGCTGAAGTGCCACTTCGCTAGCAGATTGATTGAGGATGTAGCTTTAGGTGTAGAGTGCTCCCGGCGTCGGTGATTAGCCTCAGTCGCAGAGATAGGTCGACGTTAAATAACAGAATAAAAAAAACGTAGATAATATAATACTTCAAATTACTCACTATGATTCATGATTATTTTCTAAAACAGCAATTCTCCATATTTAGTGCATGCTCTAAAGTTTGTCACTTTATTCGCGAAATGCCCTGTGAAATGAGTTGAAAGCATTTATTTTGATTCAGTCTTTTAATTAAAATAGATTTTTTCATGTCCGATTTTATGACCAATAGTAATTGACAAGCATGTCAATTGCACTTTCAATAATTGAATGGAACTTCAGGTGATTGATTACTATTTTTTTTCGCAGCATGAAAACCCAGTCCTAATTAAAATCCCTGCTGCTAATTCCCATTCGTAAAAAAACTCAACGTTTTTATGTTCTAGACCTTGATCAAAATAATTTTTTTCTTTTAATTTGTATGCTTCGTTTACCAATTGCATCGCCCTGGCTTTTGACATCGAATCGCGCAATTTAATCATCAATCATTCTGTCATTCCCTTTTCGACGTTTCTGGAAGCCTGCGGATTTAAACCATTTGCTTACATTAAAATAAATACATTGGGGAGATTTAAAAATGACAGGTATGATGAAGGACTTCTTTACCTCGGCAAAAGCCCACGAAGTGGTTTTTTCGATTCGTGCTGTATCATGTTAAGATATTCCATGACGATAAAAGAGCATGAGTTTGCAAATTATGGAGTTGGCACAAATTGTCTTACTGGAAAATAAAATGAAAATGTGACAATGTCATTGGCATAAGCTTGGCAGGATATTCCAATGTCAGTTAAGCCACACAGGAGTTCATCAACCGTCACAAACCAAATCAATGTGGATACTACTTTTCCCTGTGGAAATCACAACCATTATTTCGTGAATATTTCAAAATGAACAAAATTATCCATTCACCATGACTGTAGTGGCTACATGTACAAGCCCTTCTTATCAGCAGAAATTATGAAATATATTCTACGACTAGGGTACATTGGTAGTTTGGATTGAAATTGAAGGTTTATTTTGTGCTTTAGAAACGATTTTATTCAATTACTTAAATAACTAACAAAACAAGATTAGACTCCAAATGTACAATAAAACAAGATTATAATTATCGTGTTGAATATTCGAATAGTCTTTGAGCATGTTTTCATTTAACAACCAACACAAAATTACTTCCAACAATTTTATTTTAAATATTTATTCACAGGTTTGTTGGTCGAGCGTTTCGAGGAGAAAATAAATGCGATTTTTGTTTCAATTATCTTCTCGCTTGTTTTCAGTGGCATTAATATATTCTGGTGACCCAAGATATCAGAAAAGAGGAAGCTGCTCCTATTTCATGGAGCTGGCGGAACAGCGGGGTAATATTTACTTTTGAAACTGTTGTAAGAACAAGCTCGGTAGTATCTTCTTCGTTTAGCTCCACTTTTCAAATAGATTTTCTCCTGAATTGTAAATTGGATGAGTTCATGCCTATTCTGTGGCGTGAGTATTCCTGTGTTCTCTTTTCGATGATGTATCTGTATTCCAGTTTCCTCTTTTTGATGGTATATCTCTTGTGCTTATTCTACGAAGTTTTCAAGTTTTTCAAGTTTTTTTATTATTTCCATAGTAAAGTACATATTGATAGTAAAGTGATATTTGTAGTTATATAGTTGAAATAATACCCTTCTTGGTGTGCGTCATCGATTGTTAATGTCTTTCTAACACATTACGTAGAAAGAAATGGAAAAAAAGGCAGGTCTGTGATTGATCCTAATCAAAATATCACAATAATGAACCGTTCAAATGTATTACAAACGTTAACCCTAATATTTGACTTACAAAAATTTGATTGGTTGATGTTCAGATTACGCTCAAGCTCAACCTATCAATCGAAAGTTCAAAATACTATGAAGGCCTTACTTTCGTAGCGGCAATAAATCTCACGTCTTTTTCTACTGTCACACTGACAGGTCTTGACAGGTCTGTACTTTGTTGTTTACGGTCAATTATTATTTATGAAAAGTGAATATTAATCTTATTGTTTTATTTATATGAATAATACAAAAATATGCATGAATACACGGAAGAACGTCAGTATTTTGAAAGTTCTCAAGTATTTTCAGTTAGAAAAAGAAGCTGATAATTATTAATTGCATAGCCTTTTCGAATTTGGCTAAATACAATCCTGATGATCTTATTTATCAAATTTAAGGATAGCTATATGTCAAAATAGCAAATAAAATAAACGACATGCCGAAAACCCGGATATACGTCACAATCGATGACGCACACCAAGAAGGGTATTATTTTAACTATACCTAAACATACATAAAGACACCTAATTGAGCATTTCACCTAGGCATGTCTGCCTGTTTTGTTACTACTCAATCAGTACCTCCTTGTTTAAAATTTATCAATAAAAATGATACTCGGAGCATACGATGGGACGGGACAAAAATCAGGATAAAGGAAATCGCCCATTTTAGGTGCAACCTAAAAATCCCGGTCAAAATAAATGAAATGTTTATCCTACACTATGAGTTCAATTTCACCAGCTTTAAAGAGGCGAGAAAAGTACCTCCTTCTCGGCTAGCTGGGAAAATAAATTCTACTTTTCCCCGCTAACTGGCGCCACAATTGACGAATCGAATCAAAATTGTTGATTTGCTTGATATCCCACTTATATTAGTTGCTTTTTTTCTAGCACCAATCTGAGCTAACCTAAGTTAAACTTAACTAAGCTACCGTTCGTTTTGCCAATGAAGTTAGATTTACTGAGATCAACTGACTTCCCCCCTTGCCGCCGCCAGGTATGCCGGATTTTCGACTTAGCAAAATTTCTTAGCTAAGTTTAATCGCGTATGCAAGAAAAGTCACTCATTTTTGACATCTGATAGAGATTCTAACCTCAAAAAACATATTTGGAGTTCTTTAAATGTTCTTTTAATAGAATTCGTTTTGAATTTTTATTTTAATTCATAATGGTTCACCTTCTTCGAGACTGTTGTGTTGTTTCAAATGTATATCCAGTAAATCCATTTTTAGAGATACTAGTTTCCTAATATTACTGGTAATTTTTATTTTAATTAACCCAAGTTGAAAGCTCTGATTCAATAAATTTTTGATTTATTAATTTGTTTACCTTTCCATCTTTGTTTGTTTGCAAATGCGCTTGCGCCGATATTGTCGACTTTACAGCGATTGAAATGTGCGTTCGAACTACAAAGCAGCTCAGCTAAGAATTATGTAGTTAACTAAGCTAAGCCGGGGGATAGAAAAAAAGCAACTAATAGCATATAAGTGATTTCAATCACATCATTCAGAAGAAACAAAAACGAATCGCTTCAAATAAACACCATTGAACGTCAGTATAAAAATAAGTTGTTAGTAGCTGTCAATGTCTGTAAATCCAATTATAAGTTGTCGTATTTTGATGTTTGTTTGAAGTTATGGAGCCTGAATCAGATGAAATAATGTAATGTGTAAGCGTTGGTATAAGTTAAATACAATTTTCATATGAAATATTACCAACAATTATTGTGTAGGATGAAAAATTATGTGTAAACCATGGCAGTAAAGTGGCCATATCCTCTTTCGTCCTTTTTACCGCCTAGGTATACAATATAGTATTTTGTACATCCCGACATAGCGGACAAAATATATTATGAGAACTACCGAAAACCATAAATTAGGTCAATTTTGACCTCTTGAAGTATATAGGATATATGATTGTCATATATTTTTGGATCACTCTTTATAATTGAATATACAGATTGCGAAAAGTCTTTCCGCGACATACGATTTACACAAGTACAAGGAGAATAATATGAGGAAAACTACTTAAAAAAGAGAGAGAATTTATTGTGGGCAGTCAACATAGGGTGTGTGTGTTAAGTTTCAGCTATCAATCTGATGTGAAAGCAGCGTTACCAGTTTAGAATGCCTGGTACTTTCTAAGGAATGAATAACTTATTTTGCATTTGACTCTTAACACGGGATAAAGCCGTATCTAGTGGGTGGAAATCGAGATTGGTAATATTATTGACTTTTGAAAAATAAGTGAGATCAACACAAATGAGAATAAAATAGTATAGTTCAAGAAAAAATTTGGACCAATTACAATCTGCAATGAATGGAATCTCACTGCTTTCGATTTAACAATTATTGGTATTTAACATTGTTGCCGACAAAAATTGGGAATAACTTTTACAGATAAGTACATTTGCTGTTAAAATAGAGGGGCACTGAACACACAACCATCGCTGACTGAACCCAATTATCCTTTTCTCTCTTTCAAGTAGTTTTTGTTATATTTTTCTTGTCGTACTTGTGTAAATCGTATGTCACGAATAGACTTTTCGCAGTCTGGTTGTTATCTTCCTATTCCTAGCTTGTGTAATTGAATATTTCGTCACGACTCTGCTAATTTTCTCATACTCTTCTTTCTTTGACGGAGACTGATATGTCTGACTATATCCCTAATACTTTAAGAGGTCAAAACTGACCTCATTTTCGGTGGTTCCGCCAATGAGAACTTTGGTCTGGACGTACAAAATTTCATTCATTTTGACCAGGACCATACTTGCATTTGAAAATCACAGGGTCCTATCACTCATTCGTACTCAGTTGAAGATATTCGAAACAATTTCGCTCTCTGTCATTTTTTCATTTTTCCACAAAGCTTTTCATACAATATAATCACAAAAATAATCTTATTTTTATTTGATTTTATTCTTGGGTTTGGTTAGTTATTTGTATGATAGAAATAAACTAAAACATTTTTCGACAGCCATAAATATACAAAGAATGCTTCTACAGCCCTACGTATACACGGAACCACAGAAAAATATGAATTTGATTTCAAAAACACTCCAATTATCGGAAACTAACAATTGAAGACATGATACAATATAAAAAAAAGAAAAACATACATAGCACGGAAAACAAGATATCAAAAAACTCAAGTCAAATTTATCATAGTTTAATAAAATAACAAATTAGATATTAATAACTACACATTTTTTCATCTACTATTCAAATTCAGTTATAATGTGAGTACTTGTATCATTTCAATTTAACTTCCATATACAGTGCTATTCAAAAGTCCCATCCCCCCCTAGTATCTTTTGAACGGCTACACTTACATTAATAAAATTTGGAGGGTGAAAATGAAGTGTTGTAAACTTCTCTACGAATGGTAACAGGTGACGTAATAGTAATAGATGACGTCACAGTGCCACTCTGGCCAATAATTTTAAATAGGACCTCATGGCAAGTGATATCTCGTTTAAAAGGCATTGACATTGGCTACATAGCCATATTAATTTTGTTTGGGATTAAACTAATTTTGAAGGATAAATTACATAAATACCAAAATTATTGAAGTTATTTTTTTAAATTCAATTAATCAAATATTAACAATGGATTCTAATAGCAAGTGTTCGGAATGTGCTCCGTCTACTTCCTGACAGTAATACAGATAATCCAGATGAATTCGGCCATCTGGAAATAACATCTCAACTAGATGGTGCTCCTGCACATTATTATGGTGCAGTAAGACGTTACCTGGATGAAGAATATCGAGGTAGATGGATCGGACGGCGAGGTCCTATAGAATGGCCTCCTCGGTCACCAGATCTGACACCATTAGAGTTTTTTCTATGGGGTTGTAATGTAATGCAATTTCAGCTGACACATTCGAACGAGTACGACAAGAGTTTACTAATAGGATGTATTACTGTCAGGGGGTCTATTCACTAACAGTAAGAGCTCCTACGAGAGTACACACTTAATAAAGTGCGCATGCGAGCTCTCTTGAAATTGCAAATTATGGTATAACTATTAATATAGCTATTAATATGGCTATGTAGCCAATGTCAATGCCTTTTAAACGAGATATCACTTGCCATAAGGTCCTATTTGAAATAATTGGCCAGAGTGGCACTGTGACGTCATCTATTACTATTACGTCACCTGTTACCATTCGTAGAGAAGTTTACAACACTTTATTTCCACCCTCCAAATTTTATTAATGTAAGTGTAGCCGTTCAGAAGATACGAGGGGGGGAGGGGACTTTTGAATAGCACTGTATATTCAAATTAGATCACCAAATTCTATAGTAACAATTGTGAATATTTTACTCCATAATAATTTTTTTTTTTCAAATAAATATGTTGAAAAAGCTTTTTAGCGAGAGCGAAACTTCAAAAAGTATTTAATTGATTTTTATCATACAAATAGCTATCCAAACCCAAGAAACAAATCAAATGGAAATTATAATCAATGGATAAGGAAAATATAACAATATTAAAAATAATTTATCATTAGTACCGTGTCTAAGGGCTGTATTACACAGCGGAGAAATTCTCCAAAAATTTGATAAGATTTCATTAAAATCATCTCATACCATCTGCCGAGTAACCTTTAAAACCCTTCAAAAAGGTAACGAACTGTAAACAAGCACTTTCATTAACCTAATATTTTTCGTTTCAAGTGTTTATAAAAATTTCGTCAACAACATTTATTTTGTAGGTCGAGAATATTTATTTATTTATTTATTTATTTAACGGTCATACCATTTTAATACAAAATTAGATTAGAATATATCAGGTTCATACTAAGTAATGTCTTTGACAGTCCGTTTCCTACTAGGATTTTTGTCATACAAATTTACCCAGGTATTGCTTGGCCTAAATGTCAAAAAAAATAGCTACAAGGTTCTCGCGCACTCTATAAACTGTTGTCTGGAGATTATAAAAATTTTCGCTCCGGAAATTTTAGTGAGAACTTTTATTATACCTATTTACGAAAATTTTCGGTTACGATGGATTTGCTCTGTAATACAACTCTTAACTGGCACAACTAAAAATTATATGAATGTCATAATTAACACTTGTAGATGTGTTATTGACCACATCACATCATTCGATTACTCAACCTGTGAATAATCGTGCTTAAGTTCAGTCTTTAAATTTTGGACTAACCTGACCAAACAATCAAGTTTTACACATTTTACACAAATAAGATGAATACACCAATATAAAGAACATCAAATGTAAATTGTGCACCAATATTAGCAGAAATTTCGTTTCCTTGCGGCGAACCTTGTTTCACCGTTATTGGTGTAGGTCTATATTCTGCGGGACAAGGTAGCTCCTTCACGGGAATGGATAACAGATTCATTTTCTGACTGCTGACTTCATTCATCTCCAAACTTATGTCGTCGGTGTGCTTAGTGTTGTCAATCCTTGGAGGACACACAAGATTTTCCACTATTTCTTTAGTAGAAGATCTATCGGAATAAAATGTGCACTCCAGATCTTCTAAGGCTTTGCGAATGTGTGGTTGAGTGGATTTCTGATGGAGAATATATATCCAGTCCAATCTGCAGTCACAACTGAATTTGTTCCCTGAAAAAAAAAATTTGTTAATTAGATTCCATTTCGTAATCTCTAATCTTAGATACATTCCATGCTATTACATAGATCGAGTGAAAGTAATTCAAAAGGAATATACAGAGTATTCGGAGGAAATATGCATAATATCCCTAGAGACTATAGTACTAATTTTTGAACAAATGGTGCAATACAAACTAAAAGTCTACACCACAATAAATTTTATTATAGTCCACCAAAGGACACTTAAGATGCTACTAGTTTCGGTACATTAATTACCATCATCAGGCTACAGTAAAAAGAAAGGTACACTTAAAATATATAAAGAATTTACGAAAATTATGTTAAAACTTTAAACAGAATTATAGATATAAAATTTTTTATTTTATTTTTTTTATTTCTTTTTTGGATTTAAAAGGATGTTTATAAATATAATTGAGAATACAAATTGAGAATATTACGATTATTAAAAATGAAGTACCATATTGATAGTTTTTGACTTTATTGGCACCAACCCAACGCTCTTCAAATTGTATATTTCATGAAGGTAACTAAATTGGTTTTTTGATATCTATTGATATTATTTGTATTATCAAACTTGTATTGGAAAATTACTTTCATGTCTTTTTGTATTTCAACAATTTCTTAAATGTAATTTTTAATAATCCTAATATTCTCAATTATATAAACATATTTTTCAATAAAAGAAAAGAAAATTTATATTTATAGTTCTGTTTAAAGTTTTAACATAATTTTCGTAAGATCTTTATTAAGTGTACCTTTTTGGAACTTTAGCTTTTTACGTCAGGTTATGTTTGAGAGACCAGGGGTCGCGACAAAAAGATCTGACCGTTCTGTTACGTTACGTTATGTTAAGTTGCTTCGTTATGTGCCTTGCTTGCTTGCGTGTGCTCTCTCCAGAGACTCTCTCTCGCTCTCTCTGTCTCTCACGTCGGTAAGTGATTTACTCACCGTTCAGACGTCGAAAAGTAATAAATAGCAAAAATACAAAACAATTTCACCGAAATGCAAAATATATTTTAAACTGATCGAGAAGTATAAATGTCACTTTTGACATTTCGTTCATTTCGAAGAAATTTAAATTATTTTATCCGGAATTTATTTCAATACGATCTCGCAAAAAATGGTATAAGCATCTCGAACAGTAAAGGTAATTACAACGTTTGCATGTAGATTCCTCTCGTAAAATTGGACAAAATGATATGAGGATTGAGGGGTCTAGCACATTCACTTTTCGAAATACAGGGTGTTGAAATTTGGAAAACTTGAATGTTTTAATTAATTCGATAACTTTAATATGGATGGATAAATTGATTGGCAGGTTGTTTTTAAATGTAAAAGGGCATATTTTGATAGAAATAGTAGTTTGTGTTCAAGTGCGATATGGACAATCCACACGAGTCGAACATCATATTTTTTCTACGACCCACTTGAGAAAAAATCTAGAAAATGAAAATTTCTATAAACTGTAATATAACTTCAAATTGATAATTTAACAATTCAATTTTATGTTTCCACTGATTTTTTTGTGGTAAACGTACAGTTCTTGAATGTCCAATTTGTATCATGCTACGGTTTCCCTTTTTAAATATACGATGCTGTTATAAGTAGATGTTGCCAGTCGGACTCCCTCATGAAGGGTAACGTACCATTATCTATAATAATGAATATTCTGCTAAATATTTCAAACGTCTACCTGAATAATTATTTAAAAATAAAATAAACAAAAAAAAAAACTTCTTCACGGGGAATCGAACCCAGGTCTACCGCGTGAGAGTCTGGTTTGCTCACTACTCGACCACCGAGGAATATGCAAATTGTTTATCTATAATGTCAAATCTATTACATAATTTTTGCTTAAAGCGAACTAAAGTTCCTACCCTGTGTCCCGCGACACGTTCTACCATTTTTTTCTATTGTAGCCTGATGATAGTTATTAATGTACCGGAACCAGTAGCATCTTAAGTGTCTTTTGGTGGATTATAATAAAATTTATTGTGGTTTGGACTTTGATTTTTTATTGAACCATTTGCTTGGATTTCGTAAAACCACATTTGAGATATGGATGAGCTCTAGGAGCTACTAATTTTTATTTTCATATATCGCATGTTGCGAGAAGAATTGCGAACTGTAAAGCTGCGCATATAACAATATTGTGGTTGAAGCTGACAAATCAACAAATGCATTTTCAGCTGTAATCAGCACTACTTCATTATTGCTGCAAGCTATCAATGATTTATTGCTACGTTATCTTATTAATAAAATTGCGAAGTATTTAATTCAAAAGCACTCCGTTCATTAGACTTGGTTTGGAATTCTGACGTTTTGGAATTTTATTCTCAATAAAATGAAGGATTCAAGAAATTTTACGGAGAGCTCCAAAATTTTAGTCAGAATAAATGAGGAAAGTTGGTTTGTTGAATTTACGTCCAGGAAGGTTAGGAAGGGGTTTAAGTACCAGTTTCTTGTTGAATTGATTTCTTAGAGATGCTCCTTGAAAACATTGAATATAAGGAGACTCAACTCTAAAATCCACATAGTTGATTTCAAATTCAATTTACTATTCATTAGCCAGTAGATCAATTGACACAAAATCACTCATTTATTGTTGCAAACCTCGAATATATTTTCCTGCAGGTTTTTTAAACATAATAAATTGTATAATTCAATTGTTTGCTCTGCTTTATTAACATTACCAAATAATTACTTCTTATTGTCATTATTGATATTGTTTGGCAAGTTTAAGAGGCGAGGCATATTATCTCATAAACGTACAAATGGCGTACGGTATCTATTTTACCAAGTAAAATTGAAAATACAAAGGTAACTGGCAATACCAACGGCACTGGATAAATCAATATCAGTCAATTGACGGAGTGAGAGGAAAGAACACACGCACGCGCTTGCCAATAAGAAGTCAGCTCTCGATAAAAATCACCAATTATGTAATTTGGAGTGTGTGGTAATTATGGTTCTCGTACAACGCTGCCAGAGCTTGAAGAAGCCCGTAACAAATTTGGAAAAGTGCTCATCTTTTAATATTCATAAATTGAAAAAATTAAGTTAATAGAAAAAATCCAAGGAAACAAGCACATTGAAGAGTTAACGTTTAATCATATTGTTGATATTGTTAATAATCAAAAGTTCATTTTCTTATTGTTATCACTACATATTTAGCACTTTAGCTTGTTCATAGTTAAACGTGGCAATATCGAATGTTTTCGGCTGCATTCCTTTCACGACTTCAAATAAACTTGCCAAAGTATAGTGTTTTATAATTTACTGATAGCTAGTGGGACACAACAATAATTGTAACGTATACAATTGTTTTAAGAGCAGTTAAATGTGAGCAGTTCACACTATTTTCTCAAACCTCATCCTTCAACAAGCAAATAACAAGAACATGTCCACTCCTGAGAGCTGTCAAATTTAATTGATTCAAGATTTGTCAGATTAAAGATTGGTTCATTCCAATAGCTTACAATTTTTATACCTTTAATAAACAAAATGCAGTTTTACTGTCTATTTGTTTGCCTATGCTAAAGTATCATCAATTAACGAGGGCCATTTTTAAATGAAATTGCTCGGCAGACGTGTCCATATTATTCCTCTGGTTACTACATATAACTTTTTCTAGTGAATATTTTCTAGTAAACCATATTTCCATATCCTAATTATTTCAGTTTAGCATAAAAACACAGTTTCCGAGCAAAAACTCCTTCAGGTAGAAAGTGTCATTCATTTACTAACAAACGCTGTAGTTATTATTAAAACTTAAATTGTGTTGAGGCATGCAATGTGCCTCCGAGGGTTCATAAAAATATTTCTTTGGAACGTGCATCAAGGAGACGTTTTTATTGAAGAAAACTTATTAACATAAATCTCATTTAAACTTTTTTCGGAAGTTTTCAACTAATTCGGTATTCATGAATTATTTTCGCTGAATTGAAAAAATCATTTGCTTCAAAAGATACCGGAAATTATTTAACTTTAAATGAAATAAAAAATAATTCAATAACTAATTGCTGGAACAATAATTGAGTCGAAGAGAAGGATGAAAAAATGTGGGTGTTGAGTTTCGACGGGGAGAAAAATTCAGTTTCCAGTTATCTCCCAAACTAACAAATGAATGCTACCACTTTCATTTATACCTCAATACCTCAAAAAGTATGATTTAAATACTGTGATTTCAATTAACAATATTTTTCTTCACAGCCCAGTACGATAAGGAAATAACCACTTTTTTATGTGGCGTCTGAAAAAAATCTATTCCGAAATACTTTTTAAAATCATTTTAAACTACCTACCTCTATAGCGCACCAAACTTGCTGACATCATTAAGAATGATGCCCAGATGCACAACTCAATCACCGGCGAAAACAGTGAGGAATTTTGGAGGCTTCTTAGAGACACGTTCTCGAGATTTTTTCAAACTGCTTTATAATAGTTATTTATGTACCAGTGTTTTAAAAAATGTTGACTAACGTAAATGTCATATCACAATAAATTTTATATGTGTCAAAGTTAGAAGTCAAAATTAACGAAGATTTTGGAATTCCTGACGATATTATTGAAAAAGCAAAGAAAGCAACTGTAAATCTGTTGCCAAAAAAGTCTAAAGAAGCTTACGACATGGTTATTAAATAAGTTGAACAAAAAATTATTTCTTTTTATGCCCGTGCGGGCCATAAAGTGAACTTTATGCCTGCACGGGCATAAAGATAGACATTAGATAGTTGGTAACTAAGCAATAAAAACACAATAATGAACCAGTATGACATAAAATAATTATGAATATTTTTATCTCCAATTATTTCATGTTTGTTATTGGGAATAATTTTTTCAAATAGAATCTTGGGGTCTATTCTCAAACAGTGACATTTTTTGTCGCATGCGAGATTATACTTTTGTCAATCAAGGATGTATACAAAAAAGTAAAATCTCGCATGCGACAAAAAATGTCACTGTTTGAGAATAGACCCCCTTATGTCACAAAATTTATCTTTATCCATAAATTTTTTAATAAATACCGGGTGTATCACAAACAATTAGGAATTACAAATTATGTATTTCAATTCAAAAATTATCTTTTTAAAAAGAATTTTATAATAGAAAAGTAAAAACTAGTAACGTTGACTTGATAAGATACCAATTCCTAGGATGACATGTGGGTGTGCTGATGTAGGCAGAAGTGTTGCATGTAACTTACAACATCTTTTTGTTCATATTTTTCACAAGACGTAGCAAATTCTCAAAACTGAAATATAATAATTAAATAGCTGACCAAATATGACATTACTGGATGCATAATTGAAAGTAAAAAGTTAATTATAACAAATTAGTTATTTATGACACTTGTGCGTGAAGTCACACTTTTGCGCACGAGTTGCGAAAATGTAAGGAACGAGCGTAGCGAGTGCCTTTTTCGCAACGAGTGCGCAAAAGTACTTCACGCACAAGTGTCATACAAAAGTTTATCTACGAGCACACGAAGAAAAAATAAAAAAAATGTGATCTGAAGGGGTTAAAAACATGAAAATGAATTTTAACCCCTTCAGATCACATTCTTATTATTTGAATTCACATTTACAGTACAATGAGGACAATTATTTAAATTACTAATTATAATATTGATAAGTTATTGGATTTTTAAAAATAACAAATATTTTTCACTATGTCTGTCACTTGACACTGACACTCTGGCACTGTCAAATTTACTGTCAGCACAAAAGTTTATACAACAAACGATTAAATAAAAGGCAAGTCGATCATTACCTAGCTAAAAAAGAGTGAAAACCCCATTTAAGAGGCATTGGTCATTTACGCACGCTTTTGGGTGTTATAATGAAAGTCCGGTATAAAAAGCATTGTTCATTCACGCACGCTTTTTAACGAATGTATAATGTGAATGCCTAATTTTAAAGGTGATCGTGGATGAAAGTACTTTTTTCCACTGAATCCATTCAATATGAGCACCTAAACAAAATAGGGCTGTATAACGGAGACCTTACATGCAGAAGATGCAAAAAGGATACCGAAACAGCTCTGCATATACTATGCAACTGTGAGTCGCTGGACCACAGAAGGCAGAAACTGTATGGTAGACACCAAATGACTCCAGAATACTTCTACAACCTACCAGCAAAGAACCTGTATGAGCTAATACAGGGAACGGAATGGCTGAATAGGTTATAGTCGGAACACTAGGAGTATCCACTTCCACAATAAACCCAGGAGGCTGAGGTGGTACCGGCGAAGGGACGGCTCCTGAGAAAAAAAAAACCCCACCCGCTATTCAAACTACTACAATTTCCAAAAATGATAGAGGAAGAATGAGAATATTTTAATTGAAAATTGCCATTTTCAGGTAATGGAATTTACGCCAGATGCGTTGAATATGGTTTAATTTTTGTTTACTGAATTCTTATCAACTGAAATATTATGAATATTTCTTGTTCAATTGAATGGTATAAGGTATAAGGAGTATGAGGTATAAGGTATGGTATAAGGAATAAACGGAACCTTGGATCCAAGTGAAATTTGAAATTGCGATAAATAATACCATAAGCTGAACGAAATGTCACGTAAAATGTAGTTCGTCATATTTATACAGTGCTCGCGACAGACGTAAACATTCAATATAAACGGTATTGTCACATTTACTGTGAAACGCTGGATTACAGAAACTTTCAGATTGACATCCTATTTATAAGCATTTACTCATGTATAAATGAAGTTCTGTGAATTGCGAGAGATTGAATAAATCGCATTATATACATTATACAGAGCATTTCAATGAAAACTATCCACTCGACAGGATTTTCTTAAATGAAAAAACAAGTCGAAAATCATATAAAAGGGAACGTATTTTTGCTTATTTGTAGACGTTATAACTTCAACCCCCTTCACTATCACAAACCAATTTTTTTAATGGAACACCCCATACATTATGGCATACTTGGATTCTCTTCTACAAGAAGATTACAAAAATGTATAATACATAAGTGGAAAGTGAATCGGTTGAGACTCTATTACACTCTTTCTATGTATAAAAGATAATTGATGTCTAATCAATATGTTCTCCGTAAATCGCTAAAAAAAATGACATTGACAATGGCAAAATTTCTTGAAGAAAAAGTCAAGATATCCCATTCACCTTCACAAACAAGTCGTATTCACCTCTGGGGTAACTAGCGACAAATAATTTACCTATACTTTTACACACATATACATAATAGTACATTGTTTACCGGGTAGGAAAAGCTTCCTAGACTCTGTGTTGCTAAGTCTCGGCTTGCGCCTCGACTTAGCAATCTT
>CAJUYG010001056.1:144947-157895 GCA_910591675.1 Galerucella calmariensis
TTCGCGAATATCATAATTATCTTCTTCTTTTTTCTATTCATATATCAGGTCAATCACAGATGGGTCACTATTTTGTCTAGCCAAAGGTAGGCATCATATCAAATGTAACCTCTGCCATTCTGTACTTCTTGATATGTCAATATCAAAATAATTATCAATAATTATTAAAGTAGTGCTCCTCGTAGAATGTATTAGGTCATCCACGAAATAGGTACCTTTATTTATACTTCTATGGATATGTCTATAAACAATTATATAAGAAACATTATTAAGCTTTAACAAATAAATATATAGGTACTCACTTACTTGATGAAACGAGGACAATTACATTTATATTTACTGACCGAAGCTCGAGTGAATTCAGCTTTATGTAAATTGATTAGCAAATAAAGTTTCACGTGGGAGTTAAAAGAACTAGCTACAACTTAAGTAATATTAAAATTAATAACTACCCGAAACCTTTACATGTTGCTTGAAACATTTATTTTTGCTTTCAAGTTAATTGTGTTTGTTGTGTTTCTTCTAAAGTTATTTATTTTTTCACGTCATATACGCATTATCTCGATATGCTTTTCTGCAAATAATATCATTGAAAGCGCGAGAAGTTTCTAATAACTCCACTATCCCAGACAACAACATTCAAAGGCCTCTTTCAATCCTGTACTAGAACCTCAAACTTTCAATAAACTCTTCACGTCTGTTCATTTTGGTGATATCACGTTTAATAAGGATTGTCCAATATTGACACATGTTTCAAACAAAATTAATTGTTACAATATTGACTCCCGTACTGTTCGATGCTTTCCAAATATTCATAGTTATTGAATTCTGTGGATAAACTGTTTCGACCTCTTTTTCGATGATTGAAATCACTTTTAACAAACGTCAATAGGAAGAGAATTTGAATCATTATCTCACAACTTTGTATAGTAGGTAGGTAGTGTGAATATTTGTTGAAATTAGTCGAATATTGGAGAAACTCCAGTCATAAAATACTACTTCTTGTTGAGTTTATGTACCTACCCACGTTTTCACTCGTAAATTTTATCAACTGTCATATTTCACTTATTCAACAACAAAGTTTCTGTTTATATATTGTGGGTAAATATCGGTTTTTTCTTTTCATTTTATTCCATGCTATATTCCTCCTCTTTCTATGAATTCCAATGGCGGCTGGTACGTAAGCGCTGCAGTGCTGCAGAGCTCCCAAAAAATCTTCAATAAACTCAAATGTTTTCTTCTATCGAAAACGTAATTAATAATATTTTTGTAAAGCACTCGCATCATCATGATGATAAAAAACTGTAAGTTCAAGCCACAGCTTGAAGCTTGAGTAAAATTCACCAGTGGAATGACGAACCTATTTTGCGCGATCGTTGATATTTAGCTGGTCCATCAGTTATTCATTAATACTGTAACGTTTATTCTAATTTATATTTACAGATTTATATTAAAGTACAGTCCTTATTTAATAATTTATATATCACACTAAACACACACTAACTAATTTATATAAGAGTCACTTAATAAACACTTTATCGAGGCGCGATTGCTTTCTTTCAGTATCGACACTAACTGACTAACTGACTCCGCTGCGATGCTCGTCGCCTATTTATACTCGCACGTATATAGTCGTATCATATGGGAATTTCACTGGGGGCACTAATTGAGCACATTAATGCAGCAGCTCGCGTAACATTGCCCCCTCCTTAAGAGACAGTTCCTTCTGGAACTAACTAGGAAACTGAAACGAGATGACTGTATCGGCAACTGGTTCCCTTGTTACATTTTCCAGTTCCATGGAAGTAACATGCGACCGTCTTCTCTGTTGGCTGTGTCTCCCGTGCTCGGCCTCAGACTAGTACCTGCACTTCGGTGACTCGGAAGATTACTTCTACCATGTTACGGATTATTCGCCAATCTAAATGCCTACATTCAATCTATGGCATGGCTAGCCTATGCACGTCCAATTCAAGCACATGCTCCCTCAAGCTTCGTAATGCTTCCCAGACATCCTCGTACGTTGGTCTTTCGCCGAAGGTGTTTCTCGTCACTAGGTGGAAATTGTAGCGGGAGCCATCTTGCAGCTTCAGAGCTTTACCTGGTACTGGTAACTGGTCTTGCAAACGTCGGGCGCCACTCTTCTTTATGAACAGAGATGCCAGTCCGCGTGCATCGGTTACGCTGGCAGGGATGTTAATTGCCAGTGAGTATTCCTCTGGAACGGTAAGCATGTCTTGTCGTCTCTCAGTGGTGACGCCGAATCTTGCTTTTCCGGTACCACCATAAGCACCCATGAACTCTACAAAAGCAGGATCGGCTACTTCCTGAAGCTGGTTTACTTCCTCATCGTGGTCACCCTCGAATGGCGCTAATCGGTTACGGTGTACCACCTTTGGCTTTCCGTTTGGGATCTTGCTGATACGATAGATGACATCGTTGATTCGTTTCTTCACGAGGTACGGACCATCCCAAGCTTTCTGCAACTTTGGAGAAAAACCCTTTTGTCCTCTTGGGTTATGCAGCCAAACTTTGTCTCCTTCGTGGAAACCTCCTTCTGTAGCTTGCGTATCGTACCTTTTCTTCATCCTATCGCTAGCGATCTGGAGATTCGATCGAACCAGCTCGTGTACGTCGTCCATTCTGTTTCTCAGCTGGGTAACGTAATCTTCACCAGCTATGTCTTCTCCGGGTCGGCATCCAAATTCAAGGTCGCAGGGTAATCTCATTTCGCGTCCGAACAGAACTTTTGCTGGTGTTTGGCCGGTAGACTCATTGATGGCGGATCTGTAGGCCATCGCAAATAGCGAGAGATATTGGTCCCAATCTCGCTGATGGTTAGATACTACTTTAGACAGGAGTTCTGTTCATTCGCTCTACCATTCCGTCCGACTGTGGATGCAAAGCCGTAGTTCTCGTTTTCTTCATGCCGAGCTTTCCACAAACTTCCTGGAACAGCTGGCTTTCGAAGTTTCTGCCCTGGTCGCTGTGTATTTCCAGGGGCACTCCATATCGGCAAATGAACTCATTCAAAAACACGTCAGCAACAGTTGCGGCTTCTTGGTTTGGAATGGCATACGCTTCTACCCATTTTGTGAAATAATCCATCACCACCAAAATGTACCTGCTGCCATTTGCTGTCGGTGGGCAATGCAATGCAATGCGTTCAAAAGGGCTTCCGACATTGTACTGCTTCATAGGAGCCTTTCTTCTTCCCTGTGGTCCATTGGTCGTAGCACAGGTAGTGCACTTCTTACACCAGTCCTTCACATCTTCGGAACTGTGCATACAATAAAACCGTTCTCGCACTTTCTGGAGGGTCTTCTTCACACCTAGATGTCCTCCTGACGGACTGTCGTGTAATTTCCGCAGTACTGCTGCTACCCTTGTTCTTGGAATCACCAACTGTCTTTTACTTTCGGAACCTTCATCGTTCTCGATTACTCGCTGTAGTGAACCGTTTTCCAGAACCAGCGAGTCCCACTGGGCCCAATACGATTTCATCTTTGGCGAGTACCTTGAAATCTCCTGCCAAGTGGGTCGACAGTTTTCCTTTTTCCAATGTCGGATTTTCTTCAAGTCGGGATCGTTCTCTTGTTCCTCTTACAACTTTTCCGGTGTCCATTCGTCACTGGGCACCGTGGTTCTTCGAATGGCAGCTTCCTTAGCTTCTGTTTTGGTGCAGTGAGAGCACTCTGCTGGGCATGGTCTTCTAGAGAGTGAGTCTGCATTTCTGTGGCTTATTCCGGCTCTATGCTCAATAGTGAAATTATATTCTTGGAGCCGCTCGATCCATCTAGCGATTTGACCTTCAGGGTTCTTAAACTGCATAAGCCACTTAAGTGCGGCATGATCGGTTCTAATCACAAATTTCTTCCCATACAGATACTGATAGAAGTGCTCCACGGACTTCACTACTACTAGGAGCTCTCTTCTTGTGACGCAGTAATTTTGTTCTGGTTTGGAAAGAACTTTACTAAAATATCCCAGAACTTTCTCTTGTCCTCCTTGAACCTGTGATAGCACTCCTCCAATTCCAACATTGCTAGCATCAGTATCTAGTATAAATTCTCCCTCTGGTAGTGGATAGCCGAGTATAGGTGCAGTGGTCAAGTGATTTTTCAAGGTTTCGAACGAAGTTTAACAGTCTTCGTCCCAGCGAAACTCCCTTGCTTCCTCTGTAAGTCGTGTCAAGGGTTTAGCGATATCTGCAAACTTCTTTATAAATCGCCTGTAGTATGTACAGAGTCCAAGGAAGCTTCTAACTTGGTGCTTGTCGGTTGGTCTTGGCCACTTTCGTACGGTAGCAGCTTTTTCTTCGTCCACAGCTACACCATCCTTGCTGACTACATGGCCTAGATAATTGACTTTGTTTTGAAATAGTTGACATTTCTTGGGGTTGAGCATCAGTTGGGCAGCTTGCAACTTTTTGAAGACATCTTCCAAATTCTTTCGATGTTCTTCGAACGTCCTTCCCAAGACTATGATGTCATCAAGGTACACTAAGCATGTCTTCCAGGACAACCCTCGCAATACGTTTCCCATCAGTCTTTCGAACGTTGCGGGGGCATTGCACAGCCCAAATGGCATAACGGTGAAATGCCATAGTCCAGATCCGGTGGTAAACGCTGTCTTTTCTTTATCGGCTGGATCCATTTCTACCTGCCAATATCCAGACTTCAGGTCCAAGGTAGAAAACAATTTGCTACCGGCCAGCGTATCCAGAGTATCGTCGATTCTCGGTAGCGGATAGCTATCTTTCTTTGTAACATTGTTCAATTGCCGGTAGTCTACGCAAAACCTCGTGGTTCCATCCTTCTTCTTCACCAGAACTACCGGAGAGACCCAATGGCTGGTAGAAGGTTCTATTACCTTGTCCTCTTCCATCTCGCGAACAATTCTCTCCGCTTCCTCTCTTTTGGCCTGTGGTAGCCGTCGAGCCGATTGTCTTATCGGTTTAGCGTCGCCGGTGTCAATTTTGTGTTTGACAGCAGATGTTCTTCCTGTCTTTCCTCCTTTTGGTACAAAAAGAGATCGGTATTGTAGCAAGAGTTCTCTGATTTTTTTCTTCTCTTGTAGGCTAAGGGATTGTCCAGCCACTGCTATCATTTGTTTAAATTTATTGTTGGCATCATTGGAAGTTGTTGTTTGATGAATTATTGACGCCACTGGTACGCAAGTTCCAATTTTGGTCTCCTTCTTTATAGTTATGGGATGGTCATTTACATTTATAATGCGTACCGGTATTTCTTAGCCATGACTAACCCTTTTCCTATCAGGATTCCTCGACCAACCTCTTTATCATGATTCCATGGTTCCATCATGACCGGTGTTCCTTCTTCGACGGTTTCTTGTAGCCTTGCCACAGTGAAAAGATTCACTCCTTGCGGGTACAACTGTATCCTCCTGTACGGCTACCTGAACAGTCTTATCCTCGTGTGGCTGAAGGAATACTTCCTCAGAACCTAATCTAATCACTCGGTTCTTGAAATCTAGCTGGAAGCCATGAAGGTTCATAATGTCCATTACGAGTATTATGTTCTCTTCGATATCAGCGACAACGACAGTGTGGGTGAACTTCTCTGCGCCAATTCCCAATTGCACCGGTAGTTCTCCATGGACATTGGCGCTTTCACCCGTGGCAGTCCTGAGTCGCAGTCTCGTTGGTAAAAGTCTTTTCCGGGTGTTGACAGTCTCGGGGCGAATAATAGTCCTCGTTGCTCCAGTGTCCACCAATAGTGTATACTTCCTACCATTAACTTCACCATCCACGTATACACTATCATCGCGACATTTCAGAGATGCTATTAGTATGAGAGGGTCTTTGGAAGGTCTTTGGGTCGAAGCTGCCCTCTGAAGGTCGACCCTTCCTAGTTTTCCTGCTGGGCGTCTTTGTTTGTTGCAGTTCTCGGTCGCTTGCACGAACTGCGTACATGTCCCATTTCTCCACAATTCCAGCATCTCACAGCACAACTCCGTCGATAAATGTCTGTACCCCTAATTTCAACTAATTCACTCTTCTTACCGGACGTTTCCAACTCGCGATTTTCCAATTCTGCTTTTAGTTCCGTCACTTTCAGGTCACATAGTCTCTTAGCCATTTTTACGTAATTATTTATTTATATTATCCCACTTCTGACACCAATGTAACGTTTATTCTAATTTATATTTACAGATTTATATTAAAGTACAGTCCTTATTTAATAATTTATATATCACACTAAACACACACTAACTAATTTATATGAGAGTCACTTAATAAACACTTTATCGAGGCGCGATTGCTTTCTTTCAGTATCGACACTAACTGACTAACTGACTCCGCTGCGATGCTCGTCGCCTATTTATACTCGCACGTATGTATTTCTAGAAACCTCTCGAACTCGAAGTTTTGGTGGATGCGCCGGGTTTTTCTAGATGTTACGTTTTCCAGATCATTCTTGAAAATAAGGCGGAGGAGCCATAGTCGTATCATATGGGAATTTCACTGGGGGCACTAATTGAGCACATTAATGCAGCAGCTCGCGTAACAATACGTTTGGGTTTGGATCAACACCCCAGGCACTTGAACTGAATCTTTGTACCATTACCCATGTTATCCACCCACTTACATTCTAGAAGCTTCGTGTCTTCTATATAGGCTACCAGTTTATCTGGGGGAATCTTCAGTAATAGGGTACAGGCATAAATTTTGTTATTGGTGGGAATTGACGCTTCATCAGGTCTCGTAACACCTTGCATACCTATTTTTTCAAAAAAATATAAACTCCACTTTTTAAACGACTTTAAAAATCATAAAATTTGAAAGTCCGCCATAACGCGCTTTACGTCATAAAGATGGCTGCCTCATCCTTTGACGTCATTCGATTTGTTTACGTTCTTATTCGTGTATTTGAGGTTATGTACCTATATGTCTAGGAATCAACCATCATTTTCTTACGACCACACATCGAAATATGGTTGGTATATATTTTATAAATAAATCATAGTTTAAATCGTACTTACGATAATGCTTTAACTCCTCTTATTTCCTCTGCATTAAAGCAGCTGTTTGACTTCATAAATTCAAACAGCATAAATGAGTCTACTTTGGCAAGTTATCAGTTTGTGCTTTAACAAAACCTTCGCTAGCCATATCTTCACTCACAAAATATTAAAGAATCGTCAATGAACACTGAACTAGTAAATAAAATATATTCTTCCAAAAGTTTTAAAATATCCTCGGAAATATCGAATATTTATGTCCACTTTCCACTTTACGTTGACTTTTAGAAATAAAAAAAAGCACACGCAAACACGTGTAATGGTCTCTAACAAACATATAAATGATTATTTTTAGCAATCACGTGATACCGGAATGTTTGGAGTGAGAAAGTCTATCTCGAACGCGTTGGAGCAAATTTGTGAGTGTTTGAAAATAATGTAACCTCACTCCTTTTACTTTTATAATTTATTCATTTTGTTGATCCAGACCAAAGCTAAAAAATTTAATATGGAGTTGCTTTGATTCAAGGGCTGCTTACTAAATATAACTATTTAAATACTATAATTATTTCGAGTAATTTTAGGACGTATTTCACAATACCAGATGAATTATCAGAAGAATTAGACATTGTTTTAATTTTATGATAAGAAAAACAATAACAAATCCGAAAAATCAGAGGAAAGTTTGTAACACGCATGCCCACTCCGATCGTGCCACCTTGTCGAGGTAGTGCTTTAGGAGTGAACTCCGTTCACTCTGGAGTCACAGAAACAACCGCGGGGTGCGCCGCACTTTTCACTCCGAAGGGGCATCTCGAACGGTTTTGGAGCGAAAAGGGGTTACGGAGTGAAAATAGTGTGCAAATCGAACCCACCTTTAGGTGTTTCATCGTAGAGTTCCGTACCTGTAGAGGCTCCGTTAGAACCCTCTATAGGTAGCTGGTCTGCCATTTCTATCCCTGCAATCCCCTCATGTACCAACACCCATATTAGAGACACTTTGTTGTCTCTTGCCAGCTTGTTGAGGGATTCTCGACAGTATAGCTGGGTCATACGAACGTGCTCTGCGAGCTCTTTCAAACACTGGCACTGCACACTTCTCCCCCATGTCGGTCTAAAACTAAACTGTTATTACAACATGACAGCTCGCTGCATTTACTCCAGCTCAGCGTACGGTACGTCTGGATTTATCTAATTTTTTGTTTGTAGATTTACTTCGTAGCGAGTTTACCATAATATTTTCTGTTTTTGTGTATTGTATTATATAAACTGTGAGCTGGAGGTTGGAGGTTGTCTTTAATTTAATTATTGTGAAGAACATTTTCAAATATTAATATGAATTGAAATAGAATAAAAAGCAAACTGTGTACTGGTGTAAATAGAGGAAAAGTTATACTTATGAATTCAGCGGAGATTTTTATTCAAAAAACAAAAGGATTTGAGGATGTAACAAAAAAATGCTTTATATTGTTTTCTCTGCTTACTTTTTGGTAGCGATGAAGCTTGAAGAGAAATATAGGACACGGATCTTTGAATTTAGATATAAAAAAACAAGAGAATTCTAAAAGCTATCTCCACATTTGGTGTTACTGGGGTCAACTGATATTATGACTCAATTATATTCGGCTTATTGGTTGAATTTACAGAAACATAATGAAACGGAGCGAAGTACCTAGTGCTTAATGTGTGACTCTTATTTTATTTTCCTTGTGTGGCAATTGACAAATTTTTCCCACGAGCCGTCACTGGTTAATTCTCTATTTTTTCCTGAATATTGACACCAAACGGATCGGAAACATACTCAACTGAAGCAGTTTAAGGATCACATTCGTTGGTAGTCCAAAAAAAAAAAAATATATATATATATATATATACAATGTCCGCCATAAAGTTGGAACCATATGGGAATTTTTTTTATTATTGTAGTTAAATAACAACTTTGGATAGCAATCACTTCTGCTTCTGAAATAACTTAAAATGCGCCAAGTCAAAGTTGACAGGTAACATCTGTCAATTGTCAAGTTCGTAATTTTGGAAAAAATGTCCTAAAAACGGGTCAATTAGTTAAAATTTCGAAAAATGTTACTTGGAAATTATGATTCTAATCACATTTTAGACAAAATTTAAATGCTAGACGATACTTAAACTTGTTACAACAAGAAATTGCATCATTTGTAGATGAAATGCCGTTGAATGAAAGGTCGCGTTTGGTTTTTCAACAAGATTGAGCATCAATTCAGAGTACTGTTACAGTCAGGGAATTTTTAAACATTTTGTTCAGAGGAAAATGGATCGGGAGGTTTTCTGAATTTCTTTGGCCGGCGCGATCCCCCGATTTGACCATAATGGACTTTTTCCTTTGGGGATATTTAAAAGAAAAGGTATACAAAAGAAGGCCTTTTCAAAATGTGGATCATTTGGAAGATGTTATAAGGGAAGGGTGTGCAAATATACCTATGCAGTTCTTACTAAATTCTGTCAGGGAATTTAACCGTCGAACAGAAACATGTATGGGAACCGAAGGGAGGCACACGGAGATGTATAATTTCCTTTAAAGTGTTCTATTGATTGTTTGTAATTTTGAAGTAGTCGTTATGCGTCAAGATATTCAGATTATAATTAAAACCATTTTTATACTATCCAACTAAAGTTTAATAAAAAAAAGTTGAAAAACAATTTTAGATTTTTTTGAAATTTGGAAAATAATCCAGAGACTACCTCTTTTTTAGTTGAAAATATCAATAATCTTCAAAACCAGCTTACGTACGAATATTATGATCACAATATGCAATGGAATGGTAGCCTTTATACTACTTTAAAGAGTTTCAAATGATTTTAAAGTAGCCAGATACGGGGGTGAATAAAAAATGCGGAATTATGAAATTTATTGAACATCGAAATTTCTCTCTTAAAATCGGCACATAAGCATAGAATGTGATTAGAATCATAATTTAAAATTTTTGAAATTTTAACAAATTGACCCATTTTTAGGAAATGTTTTCCAAAATTACGAACTTGACAATTGACAGATGTTACCTGTCAACTTTGACTTGGCGCATTTTGAGTTATTTCAGAAGCAGAAGTGATTGCTATCCAAAGTTGTTATTTAACTACAATAATGAAAAAAATTCCCATATGGTTCCAATTTTATGGCGGACATTGTATATTCGGCAAATATTTACCTTCCATATTAGTTAGGGAGGCGAATAGGGGATTTTTCAGGAATACTCGAGCGTGGCAGTTAGAGATTTGAGAGATACCTTAGACCTAATAGAACAGCTTTGGAAAGTATTAGCTCTATAAGTAGTAACACGCATCTGGGATAGACGATCAGATTAGTAAAAAAAATCGATAGTCTGAAATACTCGAGCGCGTCAGATTAAAATATTGGGGGTTGATCTTAGTGTTTTAAGACTAGATTTAACTAATCTGACGATAAGTCCTTGACGCCGCCGAATTATAGGGTAAAAAAAACGTTCATCCGGCATTCTCGGGCGCGATTTAATTTTCTTTTATTTTGAAGAATATGATCTAAGACTTACTAAAAATACAAAATCTGCCGGTTTCCGCATGACCGGAAGTGTGGAGGAGCCATTTCGTCTTCCGAAAAATGCGTTGCGGCATATAAGTCGCGAACGATACATTTTCGAAAAAAAGAGTTTGAATAAAAAAAATAGTATATTAAAGTATAAGTGGATATTAAGGTCTTTAAAACACGAATACTTTACGCTATTTTTTTTCATTGGTGCACTTTGAAATTATAAATACTGGTCTATAACCACAGAGTACACCATCTAACAAGAGGCGAATGAAAGCCGTTTTCGTGATCGCAATTTTGTGTGCACATGCGTGAATTAATTAGTATATATGTCAATGTCAAGTCGACACATGGTCGACACTTCCGTTCGTTCGTTTCCGTCAGTTACTCAGTTTTCTGTGGTTTGGTTGTCACTGCCTTAGTTAGATGGTGTACTCTGTGGTATCAAGTAGTATATCTGTCAGTCTCGACGTATTTCCGTTTAAGTCCAACTTCAAAGGAACCAACAAAGCTTTCGTCTCTTGTTAGATGGTGTACTCTGTGCTATAACTACTACAGCAACAAAAAATGGAAATCATAGATGGAAATAAGAACTAAATGTCAAATGGTTGAATTCGTGATGTATATGATGTATACCTTGCGTTGTCATGGAAATGGGAAAAACATAAACTAATTTGTATTTTGATGGAAGTTCAACCTTATTGAGTTCTGTGAATGTCAATAGTATTAATTCAAATACCATTTCCTAAGATTTGAAAAATGGAAATATTAATATTTCAAGCAATACCAACGGCATTTTCCATTTTAATTTATAAATTTGACATTGTTAAAATATTGTTCGAATAAAAGTTTTGACGTTACAAACTACTCCTGTCAGATCAATGATAAAAAAATGGTCATTTAGACATGATTTAGACCATAGATTTAGACTTCGTTTCTCGAGTTGTTGATTTTTTTTTCTTCTAAGGAGCCGTCCCTTCGCCGGTACCACCTCAGCCTCCTGGGCTTATTGTGGATACTCCTAGTGTTCTGAATACAATCTATTCAGCCATCCGTTTCCTGTATTAACTCATACAGGTTCTTTGCTGGTTGGTTGTAGAAGTCTTCTGGAGTCATTTGGGGTCTACCATACAGTTTCTGCCTTCTGTGGTCCAGTGACTCACAGTTGCATAGTATATGCAGAGCTGTTTCGGTATCCTTTTTGCATCTTCTGCATGTAAGGTATCCGTTGTACAGCCCTATTTTTTTTAGGTACTCCTTTGTGGGAAAGTGTCCCGTAAGTAGCCCCGTTATGGTGCGTAGTTTGTTCCTGCTCATTGAGAGCAGTTGTTGATGTTACCACGGTAACTTTAAAACACGCGCGTGTTTTAAAGTTCGATTCAAACACGCTGAGGCGTGCTTTAAATAGGTAAAATGGTTCACCAATAAAAAAAGGTAATTTTATTTCACACAAAAAGGTCTCTTTACATTTTTGTCCAAAGTTAAAACTTTTGGACTTGAAGCATCATGAAAACTCAAACGTTTTTTGAGTATATCTCGAAAACGGAGCAACAGTGAGCACTATTAATTAAATTATATATGCTCAAGAGAGAACAGCATACTCCCCCTCCACGAAACGGCCACTTTTCTTGACATTGTCCCCTTGTTATTCTATAACTTCCTCTCTTCCACTCGCAGAATGGCTATACGGAACATAATTATGCCGAATCTGTATAATGTCTGAGTAGCGGGATGCATGAACTATTTTTTACTTTCATACTGTGATTTTATCATTGGATGTTCGTAAAGTTCATCATCTAGCTGGTTAATTGCAGAGCAAAACTTCCAAACACATTATTCTGCTTCATCACAGTTCAATAATAACTTGTAAATAGACTTTGACCAAATATTGTTTCCCACACAAGTATCTCAGACTTTTTATTTCAAAACCAGCTGTTCGAAATTGGAAGTACTCGTTAGATAATTGAACAAGAGAAAATATACTGAACGTATTTAGCAATAATATTTTAAGATCAATAAACATAAGTTTCATGTCGACCTCACCATAGCATACATAGCGTTACCCGGACTATCAGCACGTATTTGAAGATCAATGTGTATAAATAGAAAAATAAAATTTATCTGCCCTGTCGAGTTTATTTTTGTTAGGGACATTCTGAGTGTATGAGGCATTTCTAAGAAATTGCTTATAAATTAGAAACTGTTGTGAAATGTTGTAAAATTTTTACCCAATACACGAAGAATTTCATTTCACTATTGAAGTGCCAGTATGTGAGCGAATTATATTTGAAAATTTATTATTTAATCGATCCTTATAGACCAGTTGGCGGAGGTCCGAACAAGTCAAAAAAGTCAAATAAAAAAATATTGTTTTTTTTCACCGCATCAACCTCTAGGGTTATGAGCGGGGACAAAGTGTGACTACA